>ML254484.1:939-63955 GCA_005239495.1 Nicotiana undulata | reverse complement strand
GGGTTTTATTTCGAAGTTGCTATATTATTTTTGGTAATTTGTTAACCTTCATATTGTTGACCATCGATGCCTTAGTTATCTTGTTCGTTTTAGTTGTTAATGAGTTTTATTTAGTTCAAACGTTGGCTTGTCTAGCGGGTTCAACGTTAGACGCAGTCATGGCCCGAAGGTGGGATTTCGGGTCGTGACAAATGGGATCCTCCACTGGATCCGCTGCTGGTACAACTGGGGCATCTCTTGGACGTCCTCGTCCCCTACCTCGGGTTGGTGACCTCCCCCGACCTCTCGCAATAGGGGGAACAGCTCCTCCTCGTTCGGAATATCTATCGTGCGTGTTCTCACCATCTGTGAGAGAGTGAGAGAAGAAATTTAGTACACCATCAACTACACGATAGGAGATGAATAAAGAGTAGTTTCCAAACACCCTAAAGCTTCTCAAAGATAAGTGTGGACGTCTCCGCACCGATCCGCAAGACTCTATTAGACCTGCCCATAACTTGTGAGACCTACGTGAACCTAGTGCTCTTATACCATGTTGTCATGACCCAATTTGGTTATAGTCCGTGATGGCGCCCAACATCATTGTTAGGCAAGCCAATACTGATCAATCTAGTGGTTTTCACTTTAAATATGTTTGCTAAGTGAATAACATTCCTCATTGATAAAAAATTTACAAATTTACAGTTGTAAAGTAATCAAACAAAAGCAACTGAGTGCAAATCGAAGTCATAAAATAAATTCAAAATTATAAGTCTACTAGTGTGTGCCAAGACCTGGTGTCACAAATATATGGGCTACTAGTAGAATGTACAAAAGAATGCTAGTCTATTGTCTGAAAGGAAATAAACACAAATAATAATCAACAGAGAGACTTTGGTTGCTGCTGAACGGCTCGGGAAGGCAGCTTATTGGGTAGTCTTGAGCAAGAAGTCAAGCGTGCGTGCCGGACTGGTAGCCAGACATGCCTACCTCAGATCCTGCACATCAAGTATATAAGTGTAGCATGAGTACATAAACAGTATGTACCCATTAAGTATCTAGTCTAACATCGAAGAAGTGGTGACGAGGGGTCGACTTCAACACTTACTATGGGCCAAAAACATAAAAATTTGAAGTTCTAATTAAGTATGAAATATACAATGATAATAGAGCTCCAAAAAGAAGTAAGCAAGAAATACTTCTTTCAAGTAAGAATCAAATCATTTCTCTTGTCTATTCCTTTCACTTTTCAAGTCCATGAAATAATATTAAATATAAAAAGGGATTTGGTATCACTACGCACGAGTTATGCCAAGGACGTACGGCCTGATCCAAATAAACATAATAACATATTGTGCACTGTCGAGGGTCGAACGTCCTGAACCATATAATATATCAATAAATCCTACCGAGGCAAACGACCCGCTCCCATGAGAGTAGTGGAAATTTACCCTGCTCGCAAAATATATTTGCGAAGCGGTTGAACATAGATTTTCTCAATTTATCGTAGTATTTCTCAATTCCTTTTAAAAACGAGAAATTTGACTTGGATCTTTAAATTATTGAAACCCTCAACTTCCGCTTTAATCCAACAACTAGTAAGCATAAACAAGCAACGGTATCAACAAAGCATGGTGTAAGACTAAATCTACCCGGACATAAGCATGAATAGTAGCTATGCAAGTACTCTCGTCACATCGTGCGTACGTAGCCCCCACAAATAGAAGTACATATTGATTTAAATTCACCTATGGGGTTAATTCCCTCTTACAAGGTTAGAAAAGAGACTTACCTCGTCTCAAAGCCTACTTCCCGGTTCAAGAATGAGCTCACACCCTCAAGTCGGTGCCGAATCAATCCAAAACAAATGAAATAGTATACAAGCTAATCAATACATGCTCAAGAGTTCGTATTCCAACTATTAAAGAGGTTACCCAACCCTAAATGTAAGATTCTTAAAATTCACCCCCCCCCCCCCCCCCCCCCCCCCCCCCGGCCCACATGCCCGGATTCGGGTAATTTTCGAAGAAAGTTGTTACCCCTATTTCACTAAATTCCATAACCAATTTCGTGGTAAAATCCCATTTTATCAAAACCTAGGTTTTTCATCTAAACCCATGATTTCTACAAATTCTCAAGTTAAAATCTACCCATAATCTATGTATTAAACTCACATTATGTAGAAATTACTTACCTTAAAAATCTAGGTCAAAATCCCCTCCTTAAAAGCTCTCAAATCGCCAAGGAGTGAAAGAAAATGTGTTAGAAATGGCCTAAGTCCCATATTAAATGAACCCTTCTGCCCAGCGATTTTCGCACCTGTGGAAAAATCCTCACAGGTGTGCATTTCCCCTTACCTGGCCACGCTCCGCATATGCGGACAAAAGGGGCCACTTCTGCGAGCCCGTCCGCTACTGCGACCAAGTCTCTTGCACCTGCGGTCATGCAGGCCAAATCTTCTGCATTTGCGATGGCTAGGCTACCCTCAATGTTTCACTTCTACGGCTCATGGCTCATGGCTCGCGCCTGCGAGCTCTCACCTGTGGCTGACCAAGCACAGGTTAGATTATGACAGAACTGGGAGCTTAAGCTGCTGGTCCAAAGTTTCAACTTGGTCCGGGCCTTGTCCAATTGACACTCGGGGCCCCCAAGGCCTCGCCCGAACATACCAACAAGTCTGGAGTCATAAAATGGACTCTCTCGAACTCTGAAAATGCCCAGAACGACATTAAAACTAAGAATCGCACCCCAAAACCATTTGAATCAAACTTATGAGCTTCAAGTTCTTCAATTTACTCTGAATGCGCCAAAACGTACTTAAACTACTCGGATTTACACCAAAACTTACATGCAAGAGTTAAATGACATTACAGAACTATTCTCGATCTCGGAATTACGTTTGGACATCAATATCACAAAAACCTGCTCCAAACCAAATTTAAAGAACTTCTAAACCTTCAAAGAACCAACTTTCACTATTATGCGCTGAAATGCTCCCAGGTCATCCAAAACCTGATCCGAGCATACGCCCAAGTCTGAAATCATCATACGAACCTATTGGAATCGTCAAATACCGATTCCGAGGTTGTTTACTCAAAACGTTAACCGAAGTAAAACTTTAACTTTTAAGGCCAACTTAAGGAACCAAATATTCCGATTTCAACCCAAACCTTTCCAAATTCTCAAACTAACCATTCCCCCAAGTCATAAAATAGTAAAAGCACATTTCAGGGAGTCTTATTTAGGGGAACGAGTTTCTAGAAATTAAAACGACCGGTCAGATCGTTACACTTGTCATATATATGTAAGTGTCAATAATCATATATGAAATAAAATCATACACTATTATAATCTACTACACGTATTTGGATATGAAGTGTAATTTATACTAAAGCATTCTATTGGTTAATTGTTGTTGTAGGTTAATTGTTGTTAGTTAATTGTGGTTGAATGGCAGCAATGCCATGTTGCCATTATAGGATGGATATTGGTTGTAATTGACAGGTGATGCAGCTTAAAAGAAGGCATATTCTGCATGATTATTACCCAGAAAACCGACCGATTTCGGTCGGAATTATCATACAAAAAACCCAGATTTTCATATTTACCGACCGACTTTGATTGGAAATTCAATTTGAAATCAACAGAAATTGAATTTTTTGACCGATGTTGGCCAAAAATAAATGTTTTTATTTATTTATTGTTTTATGTTTCCGACCGACTTTGGTTAGTTTGTTAAAATTAAAATTAATACATATTTATAATTCCAACCGAAGTGTCGATATTTTGAATTTTTTTTAAAAATAATTTGACCATTTTTCGTCTGTATAATTATTTTGTCAGTCAAAGCGGTCAAACTACGGTTGAATTAACCGACCGAAATCGGTTGAATAATTCGAGCGCCTTCGGTTACAAAGCCTTGGCGACCATGATTCTTTCGATGAATTAAAAGCGGTCGAAAATCAGTCACTTTTCCTTTAATTCCGACCGACATCGGTCGGTACTGGTGGTCGATATTTGAAAGTTTTCTAGTAGTGCATCTCCTTTAACTTTTTGGACAAAATGGGGTTATTCTAATGGAGTACTCTCTTAGGGGCTTCAAAATCCCAGCCAAAGCTGACTCTTCATTTCTCTTACTCAAGCATCAACATGAAAACTACTTGGGAAGTATTTGTTTGAATATTATTTTGTCCAAGGGGTTCACAATTTTTCCTCATGAAAATGAAACTGTTATCAACCTGTGTTCGTAAATAATTTCTGCAAAAAATACAACAAACAGAAGCAGAATAGAAACAAAATATAAACAGAATAAACAAAGTTCCAAGCCAAACAGAAAACTGTGTTTCCGTAAGGAATTTAATCCCCTCACTATTACCTAGGGTTGTTGGATTAATTCCTCCCAAGATAGAACGGAATAATTATTCTGTAATACCGGCAATGAAAATTACAGAACTTCATCGAACTTAACAAACGGCAATAAATCACACTAATGCTTACGTTTTTGCTTTTGGAAAAAAAATACAGAAATGTAGAAGAGAGAGGGGAGAGTATGCAGATTTCGGTGGACAGAATGTGAGGTAAAAGCTCTAAATTTATAGCCAAACAGTATGGGTTGAATAGGTGCGAAAGTACCTGTTCACATGAGGTAGCATTTTGGCATAATACATTTCTGTTTGGTCGCGAATTTTAAATTTAAAAACGACCGTTTGGCGTAAGGAAATTATCTACGAAATAAAATCCGCACGGAAATATTAGGAAAAGAAAAATAAATAACGAAAAACGGGAATTTTGGTCCAGAAAATTATCAATCAATCATACAATTGACCGAAGCCGAAGCCGAGCGAATGACAACGGTGCGAGGTACCACTTCTTCTCTACTCTTTAAGAGCTAGAAGATGTGCTTCTCCACATAAGCACAAAGATTTTCTTTCCTTTTTCAGATGAGGGACAAAGCGCATTAGTAAAGGAAATAACTTCAAACTTTTCGTTTCCCTCCAAATCATTTCCCTCAATTTCTCATTCACACCTCTTATCTAATTAGATAAAACGCAACAACCCCCACATGAATAGGGAATGACTATCTAAAAATATGCATGCATGAAAAACTGTGTGATTTACAAGCAAGGATTAATTGCATCTGGATAAGTTGGTTTCCCTTTGAACTCTCCATAGTGAACTTATGTCGCATATACTCGGTCAATCGGTAGATTTGATATGTTTGAACCATTGAGCTTTTGTGTATTCCTAGACAGCCATAATTCACACAATCAACCCTTTAACCGCCTTTGGTTATTATTGTTGTGTTCGTTTTAGCTATGAACACCGCCTGGTTCATAAGTGCGTAGAGAACTGGCCTTACAGAATTATCCTTGAAGCGGCTTACACGTCACACTTATATAGGTGAGTCCTAAATGTGTTATCCCATAGATAAACTATTTGATATGCTCCGTATCAAACTTAGAAATCATTAAAAAGTCTTAATGCTTTATCCTTGGTACTGAACATTGTCTCATCACGAGAATAGACCAAAATTTTATTTGACAATGTTGAACCGTCACTAATGACTTTGTTTGATATCCTTGAACATCTTAGGATCTCCAGTATTCTAGGTAGAGTTACAACCACAGTGACTTGTCCTCGGTCATAGTCTCATTCCCTTCGATGATTTATCAACCGCTCCTCTATTTAGGCCTTTTGTAAGTGGATCCGACACATTATCTTTTGACTTTACGTAGTCAATTGTGATAATTCCACTAGAGAGTAGTTGTGAAGTGGTATTATGTCTCTATCGTATGTGACAAGATTTTCGTTATATATAACCCTTTCCTATTTCCGCTTAACTATCGCAATGTATGCATATAGGAGCCACTGGTTTGGCCCAGAACGGAATATCTTCCAAGAAATTCTGGAGCCATCAACTTCTTCTCCATCCTTATTTAAAGTTATAAACTCAAACTCCATTGTAGAGAGAGCAATGCATGTTTGTTTGGATGATTTCAAAAAAATTGCTCCTCCACCAATGGTAAAAATATATCCACTTGTGGACTTTATTTCTGATGATCCAGTGACCCAATTTTCATCACTATATCCTTCAGTTACCGCATGACACTTACTGTAATGCAAAGCATAATCTTGGGTATGCCTTATGTAATGACTCGACCGGTTGTTGTGAGCTCTAGCGCGTCGTTCAGCAGTTCAAAGTCATGAGCAGCTTCGTTTTAGGTATTATGACTCGTAGGCATGGTCGGAGTTGAATTTCGGGAAGTTGGGAGTCAAATTGGAAAATAAATTCTCATTTCGGAAGCCTTAAGTTGGAAGAATCAACTAAGATTGGAAGTTTGAGTAAACGACCTCCGAATCAGGATTTGAAGGTACCTGCGGGTTCGTGTGATGATTTTGGACTTGGGCGTATGTCCGGATCAGGTTTTGGATAACCCGGGAGCGTTTCGACGCATATTATGGAAGATAGAATTTTAGAAGAATTTCATAAATTTGGGTTGTAAGGCATTTCAGTGCTATGGATGTCCGTTTGGGATTTCGAGTCTGGGAATAGCTCCGTATAGTGATTCTGGAGTTGGGGGCGCGATCGAAAGTGAATTCGGATGTCCGTAGGTCATTTTGAAGACATTTGGCTAAAGATAGAAATATGAAGGTTTTTGAGAAATTCGACCGGAAGTTGAAATTTTGATATCGGGGTTGGAATGTGAATCCAAAAGTTGGAGCAGGTTCGTAACGTCGAATATGACTTGTGTGCAAAATTTGAGGTCAATCAGACGTGATTTGACGGGTTTCGGCATCGAATGTAGGAGTTTGAACTTTCAAAGTTCATAAAGTTTGAATTTGAGTACGATTCATGATTTTTGCATTGTTGGATGTGATTCAAGGACTCGAGCAAGTCCGTGGGATGTTATGGAACTGAGTCGTGTGATTGGACGGGGTCCCGGGGGCCTCGGGTGTATTTCGGGGTGGTTTCGGGTCATTTTTGAGTGATTTGCTGCTGCTGTTTGCAGTGCATCTGGTGTGTAATGCGATCGCGGTCCTTGTTGTGCGATCGCGAAGAAGGAAAATTTGAAGGTTGGATTTTTGGTCTGTGCGAGCGCAAGAAGGTGTTTGCGATCGCACAGTGCACCAGGGGGCTGCTGGGTTGGTCTGTGCGAACGCAAGGGGGGAAGCAGCGATCGCGGAGAAAGAAATTTGGAGGGAGCTGGGAATGGCTTGTGTGATCGCATGGATGAGAGTGCGATCGCGTAGAGAAAATAATGGGAGGCAACAAGTTGGATTATGCGATCGCGGTTGAAGAAGTGCGATCGCATAGAAGGTTTGTCTAGGCAGTGAAGTAATTTAAACAGGATTTTTGCCATTTCTTCATTCTTTCACTTGGTATGGGCGATTTTTGGAGAGCTTCAAGAGGGAAATTTTGTCATCTATGTCAAGGTAAGTTGTTTATACTCATTCCAAGTTAAATACAAGGTTTATGCATGGATTTGAACATGAAAAATTGTGGAAAAAATAGGAATTTTGAAGAAAACTTAGAAATTTGTATTTAGGAGTTTTTACCACGAATTTGAGCATAGAAATTAAGAGTAAATTATATATTTGAGTTAGTAGGCTATGGGTGGGGTTTATCTTTGAGAAATTTCGGAATCCGGGCACGTGGGACCAAGGGCATTTTGGTCAATTCTTTGAGCGAAGTTGGGTAATGATATAATTCGAATTGTTACAAGTATTAAAGTATATTTTCATTGGTTTGCCCGTTATTTGGTTAGTTTTGGGGGCTTCGTGCATCCATTGGAGTCGTCGGAAGGGCTTGGAAGCTGGTTATGGAATTTCGGAGCGAGGTAAGTCTCCTTTCTAACTTTGTGAGGGGGAATTGTCCCCATAGGTGAACTAAATGAATACATGCTATTATTTGTGGGGGCTACGTACGCTCGAGGTGACAGGAGTCCGTGTGTAGCTACTAATATGCTTATGTCCGGGTAGTCTAGGACCCACTAGCATGCCTTACGTGTTGTACATGTGATCCTGCCAATAATATTAGATTGATAATGCTATTGCATTGGTAAATTATTTCCTAAGAAGGCTAGAGTGTACCTTTCTTAATCATTTAGAAAGAGAATTGATTCATCTGTGGTTAATTGTGTTCCTGATAAAGTTATATTATTAAATATTATTAAACTTGGAAAATGAGTTTCAAAACAAAGATTTAAATGCTATAAATCGTATTCCTTTAAGAAGAATTTTACCATTTTCCTGGGTAACCTCTTTCGTAATAAATGTGGACTTATTGTGTGAATGTGTGTATCTATGGGGGCCTGAGTCGCATGTATGATTCGCGAGCAGGATAACCCTGTATTTATGTATAACCGCGTCGCATGATCGATTCGCGAGCGGGGAAGATAGATGCATCTATGGTTCGAGCCGTTCGACCCTCGGCAGTGAACAACTTATTATTGTTGGTCCGCGCCGTTCGACCCTCGGTATTTTCTTGCGCATGATAAATGCTGCGTATTTCCTGTAATTATTATTGTTTATTGGCCTAAGGAGTTTTAAATTGCCAGCTATAATGAAGAAGAATTTATGTGTTAAATGTGAAAGAAGTTGATATTTCTTATCCCTGATTATTATTAAATTGCCTATGATACTCATGCTTAGCACCTCACCTGATTATATTTAACCGACTTATAGAAAGTGTCTAATTCGACCTCTCGTCACTACCTCTCTAAGGCTAGGCGGGATACTTACTGAGTACACGTTGTTTTCGTACTCATGCTACACTTGCTGTGCATTTTTATTGCACAGGTACCTTCATATCGATGTGGCTGGTTTGGAGACTTAGGTGAGTTGCACCATCCGGAGGTGATCCGTAGCTGACAGAGTCTCCCTCGTATTGTATTCATTATATTTTAATTTTCCTTGTCCAATTCTATTTCGGACAAGCTTTGTAGTATTTGTAAAATTCTTAGAAATTGCTCATGTACTTGTGTCATCGGGTTCTGGGACGTGCTTGGGATTTACTCTAATAAATTGAATTGTTTACCTGTCGTATTTACTTAATAGATTTTTTTATTCGCTCATTGGGCTGTAAGTGAAAGGTAACGATTTCGAAATTGTTAAAACAGGAATTAAACTCAACTATTAAATGATTGGCTTGCCTGACGGTGGTGTCCGGCGCCATCACGACCTTATGGATTTTGGTTCGTGACAACTTGGTATCAGGGTCCCTTAGGTTTCACGAGTCATGAGCAAGTCTAGTAGAGTCTTGCGGATCGGTACGGAGACGTCTGTACTTATCTTTGAGAGGCTACAGGGCTGTAGGAGTACTTCCGTTCTTGATTCCTCATCGTGCGATTCGATTCCTCTGAGGCTTATGCCTATGTTTCTTCCTACTCAATCTTATACGTCGCGAAGCGCTTGCTATGAAACGTGGATTTGAGGAATTGAAATGGTGCTACGGATATGGTGCGAGATGTTTCCATGTGTAGTTGGTTGGGGTTGTTGTTGTTGCTCTGCAGAAGAATAGTATGTTGTTTCAGCTCAGTAACTGTGTTTCTGAGAACTTTGAGGCTATGCTCAGATTATTATGATGCTTACGGTTGGTTATCGCGCGGTGTTGATATGATGGTAAAATGCTTGCCCATATGTCGGGGTAATAGATGACTTGAAGGGAGGTCTTCTGAGAGTGTGATTTCGAGATTTCAGTATTTTAGTTCCGGCAGAGGAAAGGCATTTGGATTATGAATGGTCCGGTTTGGGTTGATAAAGTAGTAAGACTTGGTGTTTTTAAGTAAGGGGAGAATTCACCTGTGATGTGATATCGTCGTCCTTGATCGAATGGAATGCATTAAGTTCGTCGGTGCTATGGTTTCTTCGGTTGTAGTGGGTCAGAGTGTTGTGAAATAGTATTGAAGAAACGGCTGTCAGAGACCGTGGTGTGCGGTGGTTCAAGTATTGAATGTGTATTTCTAATGAAGGCAGCTCGAGAAAGATGATCTTCAGGGAGTCGGAGTTATCGTGAACTGCTGGTTTAGGTGTTGCAAAGAATGATATTGAATTGAGGCCACAATTGAGAAGAATGCGATAAAGGAAGACATGTGGGAAGTGTCGTGTGGCAGCTAAATCTCAAAATGACAAGCATAATAGACGGAAGTCGGGTAGTTGCTTATAGGAATGAGTTTAACTAAGTGGGAGAGTGGCAATGTAGCCTATGAGTTCAGTGGTAAGACGGATGCCTATCTTGAGGAGAAGTTGGAGTGATTTGAGAGTTTTAGTGGACGGTGATTAGGTCCACGAGCTTAACTAAAATGTTGATTATTCGGCGGAAGGTTGGATACAACAGAGAGGAGTTGTTAGGGATGAAGAAGGATGCAATATGGCGGTGAATTTGAAGATGTTGTAGCGCATTTAGTAGATGTCCATGAGGAGCGGACGGACTGGCAAAGTGGGTGAATGAGAACAGGCTTAGGATGGGATATTGATGTTGTAGAGGCGGGTTATCTCCTGTGAGTAAGTTAGCGGTGGTGTGGTTGGCAAGTTTCTACGAGGAATCCTAGTGGCTATTCGTTAGGAGGCAGAATGTATGAATGGTGCTAGAGAATTTGAGTATTTAGGGAATGCTAACAGGAGAATCCAGATGAATTGGACGGATTGGTTGAGCAAGATCATGTTAACAAAGGAGAAAGGATCTCAGTAGGGTCTAGAGTGGTGCAAAGAGTAGCTTCGGGCTAAGTAGGGGAGTCCCACCACCTGCAGTTGGGTGTAGGATTGTGTTCTCATGGGATTGCGGATTGTCGACGTATTGGCAAGTTATTACAGCTAAGGGAAAGGAGTAAAATGGTAATTTTTCATGTGATTTGATAAATGTGTGCTAAAGTTGGCCCTATTGGACCAGGGTTAGGCTTTGGAAGATTCAGAATTTATGCTTAAGGCATAGGCGAGCTGTTAGGGTAGTGACTCAATCGCGTGCCTCATTAAAAAGGGGTGTTCATGTGCTAGAAAAGCCTTGGAGTTGACTGTATTCGGGGCCAGTCAGAGTGGGTGACTCTCAATAGCGGTCCTAGTGAATTCAAAAGTTAAGAATGCGGTATTTAAGGGTTAAAGGTAGCAGTATGATTAAGAGTTGAGCTTTTGCAGCGTAATTTCGAAGATGGGGGAAATGGTTGGAGTGTTCTATGTTATTTTCAGCGTGCAAAGTATTGCAGGAGTGAGAGAAATAAACTCCGGGTTGTAGAAAGATTTTCAGGAAGGTATGAGACGGGTTGCGGGATTTAGGCAGCATGGTCTCGTGAATCAAGGTCACTCGGGATGAGTGAGGGTTGAGTTTGCTATGAGTTGAAGGAAGTTACTATTATTCTTGAGGCAATTGAAGATGATTAAAAGAAGATAGAGTGGTTAGCCGTGGTTGAAATGGCGCACTTACGGGAGTGATCAGTTCCTTAGGTGTGATTGAGTATGTGTATGGTTTGTGCGGATGTGTGTGGGGCTTGTCGGCCGTCGTAATAAATTTCATTTGGAAGAATTCAAGTGTTATGGCCTGTCAGGTGTAGGCGGATCCCGGAAGGTTTATGGTGGTTCAGACCACTACTTAAGGATTTGCATGTTGGGTGATTGTGAGAATTCATTTGAGTGTTGTTATTGTTCTTTTGAATTGGGATAAGTAAAAGGTTTCTATATGATGAAGTGTTTCCCCTATTAGTGGTTCAGGAGTTATGAAGGAATTCTTGCGCAATCTCATATTGACATGTTAGGTGCAGTAAACAGTATGAAACTGGGAGTAAGAATAGAGATTGTGGTTCGGCGTTAACAAGGATGTCATGACCTCAGATGAGCAAGAAAAAGGGATTTGAAAGTTCAGAGTAAGTTGGTGTTATCTTCAGTGTCACCTGAGATCGATGTTCGGTGAAAGAGGCTTTCTATCCTGGTCATGGGTTCTTGATGTGTTTTGCAACATTAGTGTAGTCGGTGGTACGGATGTGCAGACTTGTTACCTCGTGGAAGGTCGTGGGAGCGTGACCACGGGAAGATTGTATAAGTGTGACATGTAGTCACCTGATTGATTGAAGATTTAGACCAAGTATAAGGAAGTGCAATATTGCTTATTTGAGAATTTACGCCAGGGAAGGCGTTCGGCTAGTTGGTTGTGTATTGGGGGGTGTTGTCCCGACTATGATGGTTGCTCTTGCGTGTTATGAGAGGAAGTGGGTTATTTTGGACCCAAGTAAGTCTATCCGCCTAGTTCAGTGCGAGCAGAATTGGCTTGAAGTGTGTGAATGGCTTTAAACAAGATTATGGGCTTCATGTGTCACGACCCAAAACCTATGGGTTGTGATGGCGCCGGACACCACTGTCAGGCAAGCCAACCCCTTAATCAGTTGAAATACCATCCTGTTTAACAATTTCGAAATTGTTGCCTTTATTTCTTTTCATAATCAAATAAATAAGCTTTTGTAAATTAAACACGATAGGAAATCCATTTAATTCAATAAAACAAGACTCAACACCTCCCCAGAACCCGGTGACACAAGTACATGAGCAGTTTCTAAGAATTTATACAATTATACAACTCTTGTCCGAGAAATAAATGGGACAAAAGCAATAGAGATACAATGTAAAGATATAGAAAGAAGGAGACTCTGTCAACTGCGAAACTCCTCCGGATGAATGCAGCCCGAGCAAGTCTCCAAATCAATCGCTGAACTATGAAGATACTTGTGCAACAAAATGCATAGAAAGTGTAGCATGAGTACATATACATATATGTACCCAGTGAGTATCCCGCCTAACCTCAAAGAAGTAGTGACGAGAAGTCGACTTGACACTCACTAAGGTCCAACAATATAAATAGGACAGCATATGCTGAAAGCAGTAGACATGTGAAGGCAGTTAAGCAGCAAATATATACATAAGGCACTGTAATCCAAATAAATTTTGATAATAAGTAAATAAGTAATTTCCTTTCTTTAAATCCGATGTGGAGTACAGCCCGCTCCCATAAATGTATCTTTGAACCCGCCGTGGCGTACGGCCTGCTCCCATAAATGTATCTTTGAATCCGTCGTGGCGTACGACCCGCTCCCATAAATGTATCTTTGAATCCTCCGTGGCGTACGGCTCGCTCCCATATATATTACAATTACCTTTCAACTCTTCCGTGGCGTACGTCCCGATCCCATACATATTATAAATACTTCTCAACTCCGTCGTGGCGTACGACCCGATCCCATATATTTTACAAATATAAGAGTGGGGGAAATCGCACATCGCTCGCGGAATGTAAATTGCGAAGCGGTCACATGCGCACACAATATTCTTTCCTTTTCATAATACTTTCCATAAATAATTTCTTTCATACTACTTCCCGTAAAACAATTCCTTTCATATTATTTTTTGTAAAACAATTCTTTTCATTTTATTTTCCGTAAAACTATCCCTTTTCATTTTTATTTTAAATTCCATAAATCTCAGAGAAATAAAACTACACATAGCAGGATTTCATAACATACAGTTCATCACAAGAAGAATACAAGGCATGATGTGGGGCCTAACTACCCGGACATAACAATAATAGCCGCTACGTACGGACTCTCGTCACTTGGTGCGTACGTAACCCCCACAAACAATTACACACAGCATGTAGAACACCTATGGGGACAGTTCCCTCTTACAGGGTTAGAAAGGAGGCTCACCTCGCTCCGAAGATCCATCACCGGCCTCCAAGCCTCTACGACGACAAAAATGGATGTGCAACGCTCCCAAACTATCTAAATAACGATAATTCAATGAAAATATACTCAATAGATCATAACCAATTCAAATCACAAAGTTCCTCAGCCCGGCTCAATGAAATGACCAAAATGCCCTCGGGCCCACGTGCCCGGACCTCGAAATTTCTTGAAGAAAATCTCTACCCGAAGCTTTACTAATTCAATTACACATTTTACTCAATTATTCATGCTCAATTCGTGGCTAAAATCCAAATTTCCGAATTCTAGGTTTCTTCCAAATTTTCCTCAAATTTTCTCTAATTTTCATGTTCTAATCCATGCAATAATCTTGTATCTAACTTGAAATGAGTAGGAGTAACTTACCTTAACATAGATGACGAAAATCCTCTCTTGAAGATCTCCAAAAATCGCCCATGGCTTTGAAACATGAGAGAGAAATGCCAAAATCCCGTTTTAATTCAACACTGCCCAGTTCTGCCCTTCTATGTGATCGCATGAAGTCGTCTGCGATTGCACAGGCCACCCAGATCACTCCTCCGCGATCGCACAAGCACGCCCGCAATCGCACTGGCCATTTCCAGCTCCCACCAAAATTCCTTCTCCGTGATTGCACCTTCCTCCTTGCGATCGCACAAGCCTGCCTGGCCCTTCTCCGCGATCACACCCCAACATCCCCGATCGCATAGGTCAAAAACCCTGCCCCTTAGTTTCTTCTCTGCGATCGCAGAGCTAAGGCTGCGATCGCACAGCATTACCAAAAACACCAGCAAACAGCAACAGCAATACAACCCGAAATGCCCCAAAACCACCTCGAAACACACCCGAGGCCCTCGGGACCCCGTCCAAACACACGACTCAGTCCCATAACACCCTACGAACTCGCTCGAGGTTTAAAATCACATCAAACAATGCCGAAATCACGAATCGCACTAAAATCCATATTTATGAACTTTGAAATTTCTAACTTTCACATCTGATGCCGAAACCTATCAAACCACGTCCGATTGACCTCAAATTTTGCAGGCAAGTCATATTCGACATTATGGACCCGCTCCAACTTCTGGAATTGTATTCCGACCCCGGTATCAAAATTTCCATTTCCGGTCGAATTCTTCAAAAACCTACAGTTTTCTATCTTTAGCCAAATGACCTTAAATTGACTTGCGGATTTCCGAATTTACTTCTGATCGCGCCCCCAACTCCCTAATCACCATACGGAGCTATTCCCAGAATCGGAATCCCAAACGGACATCAATATCATTGAAATGTACTTTAAGTCAAACTTAGGAAATTTCCTTAAAATACTGACTTTCCACAATATGCGTTGAACTGCCCCGGGGTTATCCAAAACCCGTTCCGGACATACGTCCAAGTCCGAAATCATCATATGAACCTGCTGGAACCTTCAAATCCTGATTCCGAGGTCGTTTACTCAAAATCCCAGCCTTACTCGATTTCTTCAACTTAAGACTTCTGAAATGAGAATTTTCCTTTAAATTCAACTTCGATCTTCCTGAATTTCAATTCCGACCATATGCACAAGTCAATATACCTGAAATGAAGCTGTTCATGACTTTCAACCATTGAACGACACGCTAGAGCTCAAAACGGCCGGTCGGGTCGTTATATTCTCCCCCACTTAAACAGACGTTCGTCCTTGAACGTGCCAAGAACTGCTCTGAAGTTATGTGAAATCACTGTTCAGCACCTCGTGCACCTGCCCGTGCTACTACAACCCCGATGAGCACACAAGCTTGATCAAATCTGAAGATATCCTCTTCTTATTCATACAATACGTTCTGAACTCGATTCCAAGCACCTGGAATTATCTGCCATGCATGATTCTAATATTTGAACACCGTATCAACTACCACACGAGGCACCAGAACACAACTGCGTGCCTTTGTTGAATCAGCACCATACACTGCATGGTCTATCATCTGACCACAATAACGCTCCTTGAACCTTAATAGCCAGAATTCCGCGAATTTGATGCTCTCAAGGCACCTTATAAGATACGTTCATATATTCTACTATAACGCTGACGATAACACCACAACGGAGGAGACGTGTAGAAATTCATAACCATCTGCAGAGTTAACCACACGTTGAAATCTTTTCTCTAAACTTAGATCATCATCTCATTGCAAACCAATAAGGGCAACTCCCTTGCAATATACTCGCATAATCCTATCACACTGATCCCAAATTTATAAATCTCGTCTCACCCAGTATGAACTGCTTAGATAACCAATCACCCCAGGCATAACCAACAGTCTCACACGATGCCAAAATGCGCCAATAGGCCACAATTCACACGACACATAAGGAAACGACATCAGGAAGGGACTACCCAACTCACGCTATAAATATGAACTTTCCTCGGAGAAATAGGAAGTAAAACACAATAATAATCATTATAGGAGTCTTGCTCAACATCACACTGTTGCGGCGCGCAACCCGATCCAAATATCATATTTGTGGCGGTGTGCCACCCGATCCCATCATAGAATTTACATAAAGAAATATATACACAGATCTGAATTGCTTACTATTACAATTTACTGACATCGGTCACAAGCACGCTAAGTGCATAATACCATTCTGGGGAGACTGATAGAGCCATATGCCACAAAACTCAAGAACATTTGAGGTGTGATATAATCTGAATCTCAAGAGCCATTTTGCTCACTTAACCTCATCGCCACGCGGAATCTCAACACATAAGAATTTATCAAGCCGCTTCACAACTCACGCGGCACAATCACAATATCACATGAATTTGACGAAGACGGGACAACACCTGATATCCCAATACCCCTCCTTGAGGAGCGCTATATAGAAATGAACACATCTGGCTCGCATGAGGCCCATAGTCTCGTTTAAATCCATTTATTCACTTCAAGCTAATTCTGCTCGCACTGAACTAGGCTGATAGCCTTACCTGGGTCCGTATCATCATAGCAGGGACAAACACCCCACAATCCACAACCAACTGGACCAAACGCCTTTAAGGCATATATTCTCAATTAAGCAATATTGCATTTCCTTATACTTGGTCCAAATCTTCAATCAATCAGGAGACTACAAGTCATACTTACATAATCTTCCCGTGGTCACGCTCCCACGACTTTTCACACAGGTAGCCAGTATGCACATCCATACTACCGACCACTCCAGGGCTGCAAAACAATTTAATAACCCGTAATCAGGATACAGAGCCTCTTTCACCCAACACCGATCTCAGGTGACACTGAAGACAACATCAACTTATTCTTAAACATTCAAATCCTTTGTTCTTTCTCCTCTGAGCCCGTGACATCCTTGTCAACACCGAACTGCAAATCTCGATTCTTACTTCCAGTACATACTGCTTACTGCACCTAACGTGCCGATAAGGGATGGCATAGGAATCACATCCTGACTCCTGAACCACTAACAGGGTGAGCCCTTTCATCACATATAGAAATCTTTCACTTGCCTCAATTCATGAAAACCATAGCAACATACAAGTGAGTTCTCACCCTCACAATACATACAGATCCTTAGGTAATGGACTGAACCACCATAACCTTCCGGGATCCGCCTACACCTGACAGGCCATAGCGCTTGAATGCTTCCAACTGAAATCTATTACGATGGCCGACAAGCCCCACACACATCTGTACAAACCATACACATGCCCAATCATACCGAAGGAACTGATTACTGCCAAACAGGTAATCATCTTTAATTGCCTCAAAGATAATAATATCTCCTTTCAACTCATAGCAACTCAACCCTCACTCGTCCCGAGTGACCTTGATTCACGAGACCATGCTGCCTAAACTCCGCAACCCGTCTCACAACCTCCTGAAAACCTTTCTACAACTCGGAGTTTATTTCTCTCACTCTTCCAACACTATCCTGCGTGTTGAAGTAACATAGAACACTCCAACTAGTCTCCTTCTCCTCAGAGATTATACTGCAAAAGCTCGATTCTTAATCATACTGCTGCCTGAAACCCTTACACACCACAGTTTCAAACTTTCAAATTCACTAGGACCGCTGCTGAGAGTCACCCACTCTGGCTGGCCCCGAATACAATCAACTCCAAGGCTCTTCTAGCACATGAACATGCTCTTCAATGACGCACGTGACTGAGTCACTACCCTTACAAATTGCCTATGACTTAAGCACAAATTCTTAGTCTTACAGAGCCTAACTCTGGTCCAATAGGACCAATTTGCACATTTTTTTATCATATGCCATGCTCACTTACCGATTCACTCCTTCCACTTAGCTGTAACAGCTTGTCGATACACTGGAAATTCGGCAATCCCATGAGGATGCAACCCTACAGTACAGCTACAGGTGGTGGGACTCCCTTACTTAGCCCGAAGCTACCCTTTATCTCACTCTAGACCCATGCTGGGATCCTTCCTCCTTTGCTAGCATGCTCTTGCTCAACCAATCCGAATTTAGCATTCCCCAAATACCCAAAATTCCCTAGCATCATTAGCCCATTCTGCCTCCTAACGAATTGCCGCTATGATTCCTTACAGAGAACTACTAACCATACCACCGCTATCCTATACCCAGAAATACCCGCTAACCTATGCCCAGAAATACCTGCTAACCTATTCCTAGAAATACCCGCTAACCTATTCCCATAAATACCTGCTACCCTATACCTAGGAATACCCATTAACCTATTCCCAGAAATACCTGCTAACCTATACCTAGAAATAACCCACCTGCAGAAATCACCAACTGACACCATCCGACAATACGATGCTACACCCCCTATGGAATCAACACCCCATCCTCAACCTGCTCTCATTCACCATCTTTACCAGTCTGTCCGCTTCTCAGGGGCATCTAATGAATGCGCCACGATATCCTCAAATTCACCTGCCATAACGCATCCTTCCTCATCCCTAATAATCTCATTTGTGTTGCATCTATCCTTCCGCCGAATAACCAACATTTCGGTTTAAGCTTGTGGACCTACTCCCTGTCCACAAAATTTCTCAAATCACTTCAATTCCTCCTCAAGGCAAGCCACCGCCTTACAACTGATCTCATAGGCTATACTGCCACTTACTTAGTTGGACTCATTCCCTTAAGTAATTACCCAACTTTCGTCTCTGACGCCTGGCATTTAGAGATTAGCCGCAATCTTACACTTTCCACGTGACTTCCTTCATCACATGTTTCTCAATTGCGGCCTCAATTCAATATCATTCTCTGTATCTCTTGAACCACCAGATCACCACGACTTCAAACTCTTTGATGATCATCTTTATTGAGATGCATTCATTAGATGCGCTCATTCCATACTTTAACCACCGCACACCACGGTCTATAACAGATGCTTCTTCAATACTGCTTCACAACACTCTATCCCAATGCAACCGAAGAACTATAGCACCAGTGAACTTAACATGTTCTATTCGATCAAACGGCGATACCACATCACAGGTGAATATTCCACCTTTCCCAATGACACCCAGCTTCAATACTTTATCAACCCAAACCGGACCATTCATAATCCAAATGCCTTTCCTCTACCGGAACTAAAATACTGAAATCTCGAAACCACACTCTGAGAAGACCTCCTTTCAAGCCATTCATCACCCCCAACACATGGACAAGCATTTTACCGCCATATCAACATCGCGCGATAACCAATCGAAACATCATCACTATCCGAATATAGCCTCAAGGCTCTCATAAACACAGCTACTGAGCTGAAATAACATCATATTCTTCTGCAGGGCGATAACAACAGTCCATTCGACTATGCATGAAAAACATCACGCACCGCATCTGTAGCCCCATTACAATTCCTCAAACTCTCGATTATAGGAAGCGCTTCGCGACGTATAAGATTGAATAGGAAGAAACATAGGCATAATCTTGAGAGGAATCAAATCGCACGATAAGATATCAAGAAATGAAGTACACCTAACAGCCCTACAGCCTCTCGAAGATAAGTACAGACGTCTCCATACAGATCCACAAGACTCTACTAGACTTTCTCATGACTCGTGAAACCTAGGGGAACCTAGAGCTCTGATACCACATTGTCACGACCCAAAACCTATGGGTTGTGATGGCGCCGGACACCACTGTCAAGCAAGCCAACCCCTTAATCAGTTGAAATACCATCTTGTTTAAAAATTTCGAAACCGTTGCCTTTATTTCTTTTGATAATCCAATAAATAAGCTTTTGTAATTAAACACGATAGGAAATCCATTTAATTCAATAAAACAAGACTCAACACCTCCCCAGAACCCGGTGACACAAGTACATGAGCAGTTTCTAAGAATTTATACAATTATACAACTCTTGTCCGAGAAATAAATGGGACAAAAGCAATAGAGATACAATGTAAAGATATATAAAGAAGGAGACTCTGTCAACTGCGGAACGCCTCCGGATGAATGCAGCCCGAGCAAGTCTCCAAATCAGTCGCTGAACTATGAAGATACCTGTGCAACAAAATGCACAGAAAGTGTAGCATGAGTACATATACATATATGTACCAAGTGAGTATACCGCCTAACCTCGAAGAAGTAGTGACGAGAGGTCGACTTGAAACTCACTAAGGTCCAACAATATAAATAGGACAGAATATGCTGAAAGCAGTAGACATGTGAAGGCAGTTAAGCAGCAAATATATACATAAGGCACTGTAATCCAAATAAATTTTGATAATAAGTAAATAAGTAATTTCCTTTATTTAAATCAGCCGTGGCGTAAGACCCGCTCCCATAAATGTATATTTGAACCCGTCGTGGCATACGACCCGCTCCCATAAATATATCTTTGAATCCGCTGTAGCGTACGGCCCGCTCCCATAAATGTATCTTTGAATCCGCCGTGGCGTACGGCCCGCTCCCATAAATGTATCATTGAATCCGCCATGGCGTACGGCTCGCTCCCATATATATTACAATTACCTTTCAGCTATGTCGTGGCGTACGGCCCGATCCCATATATATTACAAATACTTCTCAACTTCACCGTGGCGTACGGCCCGATCCCATATATTTTACAAATATAAGAGTGGGAGAAATTACACATCGCTCGCGGAATGTAAATTGCGTGCGCACAAAATATTCTTTCCTTTTCATAATACTTTCCATAAATAATTTCTTTCATACTACTTCCCGTAAAACAATTCCTTTCATATTATTTTTCGTAAAACAATTCTTTTCATTTTATTTTCCGTAAACAAAACAATAATAGCCGTTACGTACAGACTCTCGTCACTTGGTGCGTACGTAACCCCCACAAACAATTACACACAGCATGTAGAACATCTATGGGGACAGTTCCCTCTTACAAGGTTAGAAAGGAGACTCACCTCGCTCCGAAGATCCATCACCGGCCTCTAAGCCTCTACGATGACTAAAATGGATGCGCAACGCTCCCAAACTATCCGAATAACGATAATTCAATGAAAATATACTCAATAGATCATAACCAATTCAAATTACAAAGTTCCTCAGCCCGGCTCAATGAAATGACCAAAATGCCCTCAAGCCCACGTGCCCGGACCTCAAAAATCCTTGAAGAAAATCCTTACCCGAAGCTTTACTAATTCAATTACACATTTTACTCAATTATTCATGCTCAATTCTAGGCTAAAATCCAAATTTCCAAATTCTAGGTTTCTTCTAAATTTTCCTTAAATTTTCCCTAATTTTCATGTTCTAATCCATGCAATAATCTTGTATCTAACTTGAAATGAGTAGGAGTAACTTACCTTAATATAGATGACGAAAATCCTCTCTTGAAGCTCTCCAAAAATCGCCCATGGCTTTGAAAAAAGAGAGAGAAATGCCAAAATCCCGTTTTAATTCAACAATGCCCAGTTCTACCCTTCTATGAGATCGCATGAAGTCGTCTGCGATCGCACAGGCCACCCATATCACTCCTCCGCGATCGCACAAGAACGCCCGCGATCGCACTGGCCATTTCCAGCTCCCACCAAAATTCCTTCTCCGCGATTGCACCTTCCTCTTTGCGATCGCACAAGCCTGCATGGCCCTTCTCCGCGATCGCACCTCAACATCCGCGATCACATAGGTCAAAAGCCCTGCCCCTCAGTTTCTTCTCCGTGATCACGTAGCTAAGGCTGCGATCGCACAGCATTACCAAAAACACCAGCAAACAGCAACAACAATACAACCCGAAATGCCCCGAAACACACCTGAGGCCCTCGGGACCCCGTCCAAACACACGACTCAGTCCCATAACACCCCACGAACTCACTTGAGGCTTCAAAATGACATCAAACAACGCCAAAATCACGAATCGCACTAAAATCCAAATTATGAACTTTGAAATTTCTAACTTTCACATCCGATGCCGAAACCTATCAAACTACGTCCGATTGACCTCAAATTTTGCAGGCAAGTCATATTCGACATTACGGACCTGCTCCACCTTTAGGAATCGCATTCCGACCCTGGTATCAAAATTTCCATTTTCGGTCGAATTCTTTAAAAACCTTCAGTTTTCTATCTTTAGCCAAATGACCTTAAATTGACTTCCGGATATCCAAATTCACTTCCGATCGCGCCCCCAACTCCAGAATCACCATACAGAGCTATTCCCAGAATCGAAATCCCAAATGGACATCAATATCATTGAAATGTACTTTAAGTCAAATTTAGGAAATTTCCTTAAAATACTAACTTTCCACAATATGCGTTGAACTGCCCCCGGGTTATCCAAAACCCGTTCCGGACATACGTCCAAGTTTGAAATCATCATACGAACCTGCAGAAACCTTCGGATCCTGATTCCGAGGTTGTTTACTCAAAATCCCAGCCTTACTCGATTTCTTCAACTTAAGACTTTTGAAATGAGAATTTTCCTTTAAATTCAACTTCGATCTTCCTGAATTTCAATTCCGACCATATGCACAAGTCAATATACCTGAAATGAAGTTGTTCATGACTTTCAACCGTTGAACGACTCGCTAGAGCTCAAAACGGTTGGTTGGGTCGTTACATCATGCGAGTCAGATATGTGCATTTCAGTATAGCGCTCCTCAAGGAGGGGTGTTGGAATATCAAATGTTGTTTCGTCTTCATACAATTCATGTAATGTTGTGATTGTGCCGTGTGAGTTGTGGAAAGGCTTGATAGATCCCTGTGTGTTGAGTCTCTGTGTAGTGATGATGTTATGCGAGCAGGAGAGCTCTTGAGATTCAGAGTATATATATCGCACCTCAGTTGTGCTTACGTTTTGCGGCATATGACTCTATCAGTCCCCCCCCCCCCATAATGGTATTATGCACTTAGCGTGCTTGCGACCGGTATTTGGTAATTTGTAATAGTGAGCAAATTCGGCTCTGTGTATATCTCCTTATGTGAATTTTATGATGGGACCGGGTGGCACGTGGCCACGGATATGTTATTTGGATCGGGTTGCACATTGTAATAGTGTGATGTTAAGTACGATTCCTGTAATTATTCTTCTTGTGTTTTACATCCCATATTCTGAGGAAAGTTCATATTTGTAGCGTGAGTCGAGTGGTCCCTTCCTGAGTCATTTCCCTATGTATCATGTTTGAGTTGCAGCCTATTGGCACATTGTGGCATCGTGTGAGACTGCTGGTTATGTCTGGGGTGATTGGTTGTCTGAGCAGCTCATACTGGGTGAGACGAGACTATTGGATCAGGGATCAGTGCGATAAGGTTAAGTGAAATAAATTAAAGGACAGTTACCCTTATTGGTTTGTAATGAGATGATGGTCTTAGTCAAGAGGAAGGATTCAATGTTTGGTTAACTCTGCAGTTGGTTAGAAATTTCTACACATCTCCTCCGTTGTGGTGATATCGCCAGCATTATAGCAAGATGTATATATATATATATCATAAGGTGCTTTGGGAGCCTTAGACTCGTGGAATTTTGGCTATTTAGGTTCAGAGAGTGTCGTTGTGGTTAGATGATGAATTATGCGGTGCGTGGTGCTAACTCAGCGAAGGTATGTAGTCATGTTCTGGTATATCGTGTGGTAGTTGATACGGTGTTTATATATTGAAAATAGGCCTGGTAGAGAAATTTCAGGTTTTGGAGCTGGGCTCTGAGATTATTATATGGATAAAAGAGAATATCTTCGGATTTGATCATGCTAATGTGCTCATCTGGGTTGTGGTAGCACAGGAAGGTGCACGAGGTGTTAAACGGTGATTTCAGATAACTCAAGAGCAGTTCTTGGCACATTCGAGGACGAACGTATGTTTAAGTGGGGGGAAATGTAACGAACCGATCAGTCGTTGTGAGCTTTAGAGCATCGTTCAACAGTTCGAGGTCATGAGCAACTTTGTTTCAGGTATTATGACTCATAGGCGTGATCAGAGTTAAATTTCGGGAAGTTCGGAGTCAAATTGAAAAGAAAATTCTCATTTTGGAAGCCTTAAGTTGGAAGAATCAACTAAGATTGGAATTTTGGGTAAACGACCTCCGAATCAGGATTTGAAGGTTCCTGCAGGTTCGTATGATGATTTCGGACTTGGGCGTATGTCCGGATCGGGTTTTGGATAACCCGGGAGCGTTTTGGCGCATATTATGGAAGATAGCATTTTAGAAGAATTTCAAAAATTTAGGTTGTAAGTCATTTCAGTGTTATGGATGTCCGTTTGGGATTCCGAGTCTGGGAATAGCTCCGTATGGTGATTCTGGAGTTGGGAGCGCGATCGTAAGTGAATTCGGATGTCTGTAGGTCATTTTGAAGTCACTTGGCTAAAGATAAAAATTTGAAGGTTTTTGAGAAATCCGACCGGAAGTGGAAATTTTCATATCAGGATCGGAATACGATTCCAAAAGTTGGAGCAGATCTTTAACGTCGAATATGACTTGTGTGCAAAATTTGAGGTCAATCGAACGTGATTTGACGGGTTTCGGCATCGAATGTAGGAGTTTGAAATTTCAAAGTTCATAAAGTTTGAATTTGAGTGCGATTCATGATTTCGGCATTGTTTGATGTGATTCGAGGCCTCGAGAAAGTCCGTTGGATGTTATGGTACTGAGTTGTGTGATTGGACGGGGTCCCGGGGGCCTCGGGTGTGTTTCAGGGTGGTTTGGGGTCATTTTTGAGTGATTTGCTGTTGTTGCTGCTGTTTGCTGGTGCATCTGGTGTGTAATGCGATCGCTATCCTTGTTGTGCGATCGCGAAGAAGGAAAATTTGAAGGTTGGATTTGTGGTATGTGCGAGAGCACAAGGTGTGTGCGATCGCACAGTGCACCTGGGGGCTGCTGGGTTAGTCTGTGCGAACGCAAGGGGGAAGCGGCGATCGCGGACAAAGAAATTTGGAGGGAGTTGGGAATGGCTTGTGCGATCGCATGGATGAGAGTGCGATCGCGTAGAGAAAATCATGGGAGGCAGCAAGTTGGCTTATGCGATCGCGGTTGAAGAAATGCGATCGCATAGAAGGTTTGTCTGGGCAGTGAAGTAATTTAAACGGGATTTTGGCCATTTCTTCATTCTTTCACTTGGTATGGGCGATTTTTGGAGAGCTTCAAGAGGGGAATTTCGTCATCTATGTCAAGGTAAGTTGTTTCTACTCATTCCAAGTTAAATACGAGGTTTATGCATGGATTTGAATATGAAAAATTGTGGAAAATTGGGAATTTTGAAGAAAACCTAGAAATTTGTATTTTGGATTTTTTACCACGAATTTGAGCATAGAAATTAAGAGTAAATTATATATTTGAGTTAGTAGGCTATGGGTGGGGTTTATCTTCAAAAAATTCCGGATTCCGGGCACGTGGGCCCAAGGTCATTTTGGTCAGTTCTTTGAGTGGAGTTGGGAAATGATATAATTCGAATCGTTACAAGTATTAGAGTATATTTTCATTGGTTTGCCCGTTATTTGATTAGTTTTGGGGGCGTCGTGCATCAATTGGAGTCGTCGGAAGGGCTTGGAAGCCGGTTATGGAAATTCGGAGCGAGGTAAGTCTCATTTCTAACTTTGTGAGGGGGAATTGTCCCCATAGGTTAACTAAATGATTACATGCTATTATTTGTGGGGGCTATGTACGCACGAGGTGACGGGAGTCCCTGCGTAGCTACTAATATGCTTATGTCCGGGTAGTCTAGGACCCACTAGCACGCCTTACGTGTTGTGCATGTGATCCTGCCAATAATATTAGACTGATAATGCTATTGAATTGGTAAATTATTTCCTAAGAAGTCTAGAGTGTACCTTTCTTAATCATTTAGAAAGAGAATTGATTCCTCTGTGGTTAATTGTGTTCCTGATAAAGTTATATTATTGAATATTATTAAACTTGGCAAATGAGTTTCAAAACAAAGATTTAAATGCTATATTTCGTATTCCTTTAAGAAGAATTTTACCACTTTCCTGGGTAACTTCCTTCGTGATAAATGTGGACTTATTGTGTGAATGTGTGTATCTATGGGAGCCTGAGTTGCATGTATGATTGGCGAGCAGGATAACCTTGTATTTATGTATAACCGCGTCGCATGATCGATTCGCGAGCGGGGAAGATAGATGCATCTATGGTTCGAGTCGTTCGACCCTCGGCAGTGCACAGTTTATTATTGTTGGTCCGCGTCGTTCGACCTTCGGCATTTTCTTGCGCATGATAAATGTTGTGTATTTCCTGTAATTGTTACTGTTTATTGGCCTAAGGAGTTTTAAATTGCCAGCTATAATGAAGAAGAATTTATGTGTTAAATGTGAAAGAAGTTGATATTTCTTATCCCTGATTATTATTAAATTGCCTATGATACTCATGCTTAGCAGCTCACCTGATTATATTTAACCGACTTATAGCAAGTGTCTAATTTGACCTCTCGTCACTACCTATCTGAGGCTAGGCGGGATACTTACTGAGTACACGTTGTTTTCGTACTCATGCTACACTTGCTGTGCATTTTATTGCACAGGTACCTTCATATCCATGTGGCTGGTTTGGAGACTTTGGCGATCTGCACCATCCGGAGGCGATCCACAGCTGACAGAGTCTCCCTCGTATTGTATTCATTTTATTTTAATTTTCCTTGTCTAATTGTATTTCTGATAAGCTTTGTAGTATTTGTAAAATTCTTAGAAATTGCTCATGTACTTGTGTCACCGGGTTCTGGGACGTGCTTGGGATTTAGTCTAATAAATTGAATTGTTTACCTGTCGTATTTACTTAATAAATTTTTTATTCGCTCATTGGGCTGTAAGTGAAAGTTAACGATTTCGAAATTGTTAAAACAGGAATTAAACTCAACTATTAAATGATTGGCTTGCCTGACAGTGGTGTCCGGCGCCATCACGACCTTATGGATTTTGGGTCGTGACACCTTAGATACCCCAAAACTCGTTTCATTACCATCCAATGAGTTTGGTCGGGATTACTTGTGTAACAACTCAGTTTACTTACTACAAAATTTATATCAGGTTGTGTACAATTAATGATATACATTAAACTTTCCAATACTCAAGCATAATCCAATTGAGATTTGCTTTGACCTAGATTCTTTGTAAGAGCCACATTTACATCAATTGGGGTCTTTGAGACTTTGAAATCTAAATACTTGAATTTTTCAAGTACCATTTTAATGTAATGAGATTGAGACAATCTCAGTCCTTGAGGAGTCCTATGGATTTTAATTCCTAGAATTAAATCAGCAACTCCTAAGTCTTTCATATCAAACTTGCTAGCAAGCATACGCTTAGTAGCATTTATATCTGCAATGTCTTTGCTCATTATTAACATATCATCAACATATAAACATACAATGACTATACGATTTGGAGTGTTTTTAATTTAAATACATTTATCACACTCGTTAATCTTAAATCCATTTGCCAACATTATTTGGTCAAATTTCGCATGCCATTGTTTGGGTGTTTGTTTCAATCCGTAAAGTGACTTAACAAGTCGGGACACCTTTTTGTTTTCTTTTCCGAGAACCACGAACCCTTCAAGTTGTTTCATATAAATTTCTTCCTCCAAATATCCATTTAAGAACGTCGTCTTTACATCCATCTTATGGATTTTAAGACAATACATGACGGCTAACACTATTAAACACCCGAATAGATGTAATCCTCGTTACCAATAAGTATGTATCAAAATAATCAAGACCTTCTCGTTGTCTAAACCCTTTGACAACTAATCTTGTCTTATATTTGTCAATATTACCATAAGCTTTCATTTTCGTTTTGAAAATCCACTTAGAACCCAAAGGTTTATTTTCTGGAGGAAGATCAACCAGTTCTCAAGACGATTACTTAATATGGATTCTATTTCACTATTGACTGCCTCTTTCCAATATTGTATTTTCGAGGAAGACATTGCTTCTTCAGAATTTGAGGCTCATTTTCCAAGAAAAATATCAGAAAGTCAGGTCCAAAGGAAGTAGTTGTCCTTTGACGTTTACTACGTCTTGGATTTATTTGATCAAATGATTGATTTAGATTTGAAATTTCTCTTTACCAAGGGAAGAGAGCATGGATCAGGTGTCCTCTTGGATGTTCCAAACCACCATCTTGGACTTCCAGCATTTGCTTCAGACAACAAAGCAAGTTCACTTGACGGACTACTTTTTGTTGGGAAGGGAAGCCAGAATTTTTTATGGAGATTGATCAATCCTGCCTTGTTAAAGTGGTCGCAGGCTGCTAACTCTAAAAGATTTGCAATCGAATACTTTCAAAAAAGGTTGCATTGCATAAGCATAAAAAGATGCCAGAGAGAAACAACTAGAACTTATGCTTTGACTTTTCCTCAGTAAACGTACTTTCATTTGCTTCTTCTCGAGGTCGCTTAGATTTTTCACTAGACGACTTGCATTCATTTTTATACGGATAAATATTCTTAAAGAATTCAGCATTATCGATTTGATTACCCTATTAATATGAATATCGGAATTTTCTGATTTATGAACCAGAAAAGATATGCCTTACTATTCTTGCAAATCCTATGAAATCGCAATCTTCCATTTCCGGTCCAATTTTCACCCTTTCGGGATTAGGAATTTGTAGTTTAGCAAACACCCCCACACTTTAAGATATTTTAAGTTGGGTTTCCTATGTTTTCATTTTTTTATATGGAATGGTTTGTGTTTTTCTATTAGGAACTCGGTTAAGCATTTGGTTAGCTATAAGAATAGATTCCCCCCGCAAGTTTTAGGGTAAACCCGAACTTATCAACAAGCCATTCATCATCTCCGTTAACGTTCTATTCTTCCTTTCCGCAACTCCATTAGATTGTGGTGAGTGAGGGGCAGTTGTTTGGTGAATAATGTCATATACCAAACATATTTCTACATAAAGAGATTCATATTCGCCACATATATCACTTCTTATCATTTTAATCTTTTTGTTTAGTTGCGTTTCAACTTTATTTTTTGTATTGCTTAAACGATTCAATTGCTTTATCTTTACTATTAAGTAAGTAAATATAGTGATATCTAGTATTCTCGTCAATAAAAGTTATGAAATGTTTTTTCCCATCGCGAGATGATATTGACTTTATGTCACAAATATCTATGTAAATTAAGTCTAAAAGATTTGAATTCCTTTCAACCGACTTATAAGGATTTTTAACATACTTAAATTTCACACATATTTGACATTTCAAATTATAGCATTCAAATTTAGGCAATACCTCCAAGTTAACCATTTCTCGTATAGTTTTGAGGTTGACGTGACCTAAACATGCATTCCATAAATCATTTGACTCAAGTAAGTAAGAAGAAGCTTGAACTTTATTGATATCAATAACTATTACATTCAACTTGAAAAGGCCCTCAGTTAGGTAACCTTTCCTACATACACGTCATTCATACTTATTACAATTTACTCAGAAACAAACACACATTGAAATCTACTTATTGATAAGAAGTCCAGCAGAGACCAAATTCTTGTGAATTTCAGAAACATGGAGAACATTATTTAGAGTCACAACTTTGCCCAAAGTCATCTTCAAAGAAATCTTCCCAACTCTTTCAATTTTTGTTGTTGCGGAGTTTCCCATAAAGATATTCTCATGGGGCCATGCGGGAACATAAGAGGCAAATAACTCTTTGTTAGAACAAACATGACGAGTAGCTCCAGAATCAATCCACCACTCCTTGGGATTTTCTACCAAGCTGTATTCAGATTGTAGCACATAAGTCCTCCATTTCATCATTCTTTACAACCATGTTTGCTTGACTCTTCTTTTTGTCCTTCTTCGGTGTACGACAGTCCACAACTTTATGTCCAACCTTTCACAGTTATGGCAATTACCTTAGAAATATTTCTTGCTCGGGTAATTCTTTGGGCAGACGGCTTCTTTTCTCTTTCTGTTGCAACAATATTTGCTCCCATTATTATTGAGTTACCACGAGACTTCTTTTCAGCAGCCTTGTTGTCCTCTTCAATCCGGAGACGAACAATAAGGTCTTCAAGCGTCATCTCCTTGCGCTTATGTTTCAAATAATTCTTAAAGTACTTCCACATCAGAGACAACTTTTCAATATGTGCCGCAACTTGAAACGCTTCATTTATGACCATACCTTCAATCATAAATTTATAATTAGTAAAATAATCAACATCTTGAATAAATATATACTCAGTTTATACCTTCAACAAGGAGGTCAAGAACAATAACTTGTAATTATTGAACTTGCGTTACAACAGACTTGTTGTCAACCATTTTGAAATCAAAAAATTTAGCGACCACAAACTTCTTAAGTCCAGCAACTTCAGTCTTGTACTTCTTTTCAAGAGCATTCCACAACTCTCTTGATGTTTTCATGGCGCTATAAACATTGTGCAAGCCATCTTCCAAGCAAATTAAAATATAATTTTTGCATAAGAAATCAGAATGCTTCCATGCCTCTGTGACCACAAATCGTTCATTTTTGAGAGTTTCTTCTCCTCTGATAAAGCACTGGAAACGGAGTGTGGTCAGGTAGAAGAATATTTTCTGCTGCCAGCGCTTGAAGTCCATGCCAGAAAACTTTTCAAAATTTTATGTCGCTGCCGTCGCAGGTGCAGGCGTTGTGCGACTTGAAGACGCAGCCATTGCAGCAGTAGTAGTCGCAACAGAACCATTCTGTTGTTCCGTACTTGTTGTCATTTTTCTATAAAAGAAATTGACACAATCAGAATTAGTAAGTTGGTGAAGTTTTTATATCTTCAAGCCGAATACAAAAAAGTGAGTAGAAAATCACTAGGATTTTAATCTCGGATTGAGTAGAAGGTGAGAAAGACTTTAATCTCAAACTGGAGTAGGAAATCTGAATTTTAATCTCCAAAATGGGAGTAGAAAATCACTATGATTTTAGTCCCCCAAAGCAGAAAGTAAGATGAACACATAATATAAAATAAATTCCTTAAGCATGTTATCAACTTGTGTTCGTAAATAATTTCTGCGAAAACTAAAAGAAACAAAAGCAGAAACGGAAACAAAATATAAACAAAATAAATATAGTTATGATCCCAACAAAAAATTGTATTTTCTTAAGGAATTTAATCCCCTTACTGTTGCCCAAGGTTGTTGGATTAATTCCTCTCAAGATACAACGGAACAACTATTCTGTAATACCGGCAATGAAACTTACAGAACTTCGTCGAACTCAACAAATGGCAGTAAACCACACTGATGCTTATGTTTTTGCCTTTGGAAAAACAATGCAAAAATGCAGAAGAGAGAGGGGAGAGAATGCAGATTTAAGTGGACAGAAAGTGAGGCCAAACCTCTGAATTTTTTTCCAAACAGTTTGGGTTGAATAGGTGTGAAAGTACATGTTCACATGAGGTACCATTTCGGTAGAAAACATTTCTGTTTGGCCGAGAATTTTAAATTTAAAAATGATCGATAGGCGTTAGAAAATTATCCGCGAAATAAAATCCGCGCGGAAATATCAGGAAAAGAAAAATAAATAACGATAAAGGGAAATAAATTTGGTCCAAAAGATTATCACCCGAAGCCGAGCAATGGCGGCGGCGCGAGACACCACTTTTTCTCAATTCTTTAAGAGCTAGAAGATGTGCTTCTTTATATAAGTACAAAAGCTTTCTTTCCTTTTTCCGACGAGGGACAAAGTGCATTAGTAAAGGAAACAACTTCAAACTTTTCATTTTCCTTCAAATCATTTCCCTCATTTTCTCATTCACACCTCTTATCTGATTAGATAAAACCCAACAGAAACTATTGCATAACTACATTTTTGTTAAATGTACAAATCTCAATTTGTTGATTTATGCGATTATATCATTTAAAAGTTCAAAACACTAACGAACATTTACTTATAATTACAAAATTATGTCCTCGACATAAGCTAGTTTTTTCTTTTTTTTCTTTTTGCCAATCATATTAAAATTCTTTATGAAATTGGTGGCGATGAGACTTAAATTCAGTTCAAGTACCACGCTGAAAAGTGTGACCAATTAATTTAAAATATTAAAGTGTCATGAGAGAACACACTTATTGTTACTTAAGTATGTCATCCATATGAATGTTGCAAACTTGATAAAAAATAAGGTTTATTCTTGCCTAGAAATCTCTATACGAATGTTCCAACATTGGTAGATGACTATGTTAGAAAACATATATCTAAAGAAGGAACTTTCTGTTATCACTCTGTATTCAAAATCAGTAATCAATAAACGTTAGTTTAAGAAAAACAAAGCTGAAAAAATTTCGAGCCCACAAGTTTCTTGTGTTTCCTTAAGGAATTTAATTCCCTCACATTGCCCAAGGTTGCGGATTAATTCCTCCCAGGATAGAATGGAATAACTATTCTGTGATAGCGGCACTTCAAATCACAGAATTTCGGCGAACTCAAATGGCGGAGAAAATCACAAAATGCAATGCAGTATGCAGAAAATTAAGGGGAGAGATTTCAGATTCTTCAGTGGTGGAAAATGAGCTAATCCTCTCTATTTATAGACAATGAAAGGGTGAGATGAAGAGGTGAAATCCAAGAGGTGCCTCTTCCATTTCCCATTCACACCCCCAATGAAAGGGTGAGATGAAGAGGTGCACTCCAAGAGGTGCCTCTTCCATTTCTAATTCACGCCCAAGAGGTGCCTCTTCCATTTCACATTCACGCCCCTTAATAAAAATGCAACAATCCCCATATGAATGAGGAATGGACATATGTAGAAAAACATGCGTGAAAATACTGTGTGATTCGCAATTAAGGATTAATCGCATATGGATAAGTAGGTATCCCTTTGAACTTTCCATAGTGAGCTTATGTCGGATATACTCGGTCAATCGGTAGATTTGATATTTTCGAAACGTCGAACTTTGGTATATACCTAGACAACCATAAGTCACACAATCAACTCTTAACCGCCTTTGGTTCTCATTGTTGTGTTCGTTTCAAGCATGAACACCACCTAGTTCATAAGTGCGTAGAGAACTGGCCTTACATAATTCTCCTTGAAACGTCTTACACTTCACACTTACATATGTGATTCCTAAGCGTGTTATCCCGTAGATACACTATTTGATATACCTCGTATCAAATTTAGAAACCATTAAAAAGCCTTAACATTTTATCATTGGTACTGAACATTGTCTCATCTCGAGAATGGACCAAAAAGAAATTTTATTTGACAAGTTGAATCATCATTAATGACTTTGTTTGATCTCCTTGAACCTAGATCTTGGGATCTCCAGTACTCTAGGTAGAGTTACCGCCACAGTGACTTGTCCTCGACCATAGTCCCATTCCCTTTGATGACTTCTCAACCGCCTCTCTAGGTAGGCCTTTTGTAAGTAGATCCGATACATTATCTTTTGACTTTACATAGTCAATTTTGATAATTCCACTAGAGATTAGTTGTATAACGGTATTATGCCTTGGTCGAATGTGCTGAGATTTCCCGTTATACATAACGCTCCCAGCCTTTCCTATTGTTGTTTGAGTGTCTCAATGTATGCATACATGTGCACAGGTTTGGGCCAAAATAGAATGTCTTCTAAGAAATTCTGGAGTCATTCAACTTCTTCACCGGCCTTGTCTAAAGCTATAAACTCAGACTCCATTGTAGAGCAGGCGATACATGTCTGTTTGGACGACTTCCAAGACACAGCTCCTCCACCAATGGTAAAAACGTATCCACTAGTGGATTTTGATTCCGTGGATCCGGTGATCCAATTTGCATCACTATATCCCTCAACAACTGCGGGATAATTATTGTAATGCAATGCATCGTCTTGGGTATATTTCAAATATCTCAAAACTCGTTTCATTATTATCCAATGAGCTTGGTTGGGATTACTTGTGTATCATTAAGCTTACTTGTTGCACAAGCTATATCAGGTCGTGTATAATTCATAATGTACATCAACCTTCCAACACTGGAGCATATTCCAATTGAGACTTTCTTTGACCTTTATTTTTTACAAGAGTATAGTTTAAATCAATTGGCATTTTTGCTTCTTTAAATTCCAAATATTTGAACTTTTCAAGTACCATTTTAATATATGAGATTGAGACTTGAGGAGTTTGAAGGATCTTAATTCCCAAAATTAAATCGGCAATTCCTAAGTATTTCATATCAAACTTACTAGTAAGCATGCGCTTAGTAGCATTTATGTTAGCAATGTCGTTATTCATTATCAACATATTATCCCCATATAAACAAACAGTGACTATTTGATTTGGAGTATTCTTAATGTAAACACATTTGTCACACTCATTGATCTTGAAACCATTTGACAAGATTGTTTGGTCAAATTTCGCATGCCATTGTTTTGGTGCTTGTTTTAGTCCTCTAAATCTCCAGGTTGTTTCATATAGATTTCTTCCTCTAAATCTCCATTTAAGAAGGTTGTCTTTACATCCATATGATGGATTTGAAGGCCATACACGGCGGCTAACGCTATTAACACCCGGATAGATGTATTCCTTGTTACCGGCGAGTATGTATCAAAGTAATCAAGACCTTCTTGTTGTCTAAATCCTTTAACAACTAATCTTGACTTATATTTGTCAATAGTACTATCAGCTTTCATTTTTCTTTTGAAAACCCATTTAGAACCCAAAGGTTATTTCTCAGAGGAAGATCAACCAATTTCCAAGTATGATTACTTAATATGGATTCTATCTCACTATTGACTGCCTCTTTTCAATATTGTGCTTCCGAGGAAGACATTGCTTCTTTGAACGTTTGAAGCTCATTTTCCAACAAAAATGTCAGTAAGTCTGGTCCAAAGGAAGTAGATGTCTTTTGACGTTTACTACGTCTTGGATTTTTCTCATTAAAAGTACTTTTGTTTTCTTTTTCCCGTGGTCGCTTAGATTTTTCACTAGGTGTCACGACCCCAAATAAATATGGTCCGTGATGGCGCCTATCGTGAAACTAGGCTAGCCCTCGAACGCAATAAAGTCAACATTTTCTATTTAAAATAAATATTGTCCCATATGCTAATAAAGATTTACTTTCAAGACGAGTTCAACAAGAATATCAACCAAACCGATCAATCTAAACCGCCCCCGGACCTCGGGAGTCAACTGTCATGAGCATCTAATATAATAAATACATCGTATCAAAATGTAACTTTGTCACTAATACAGGTCCAAAAACATCAAAAAGTCTAGGAATAGGAAGGGAAAGGAGGTCAGTTGTGGACGCTGAGCAGCTACCTCGATCCCTGATCAACTTTGAAGCACATGAGAAGTCAACTAGAGAGCTAGCTCGGTACCTCGATCTACACACAGAGGTGCAGGGAGTAACGTGAGTACGCCAACTCAGTAAGTAACCAAAGTAACTAAAAACTTGATTGCAGTGATGTAACGACCCGATCGGTCGTTTTGCGTTTTAGGACATCGTGCCCCTAAATGAGACTTCCCGTAGTTTCTTTAACTGATTTATGACTTGTGGGGACAGGTGGTTCGGGATTTGGAGGAGTTTGGAGTGGTATAGGAACACTTGATTCCTTAAGGTTGGCCATAAAGGCCAAGTTTGACTTCGGTCAATTTTTTTAGTAAACAACCTCGGAATCAAGATCCGAAGGTCCTGGTAGGTTCGTATGGTGATTTTGGACTCGGGCGTATGTTCGGAACGGGTTTTGGATGACCCGGGAGCATTTCGGCACCAAATAGTGAAATACGAATTTCCTTAAGTTCAAATTGAGGTTTGGAATGTGCTTTTATGTTATCGAGGTCCAAATGGAATTCTGAGACTGGGAATAGTTCCGTTATGTTATTTATGACTTGCTCGCAAAATTTGGTGTCATTCCGAGTAGTATAAGTAGGTTCGGCGCATTGTTAGAAAATTCTAGAACTTGAAGTTCTTAAGTTTGATCCAATAGGTTTTGCAGTGTGATTTTTAGATTTAGCATTGTTTTAGACCATCTGAAGGCTCGAGCGAGTCCGTATAATGATTTAGGACTTGTTGGTATATTTGGACGAGGTCTCTGGGGGGCCCAGATTCCATTCAGGCATCGAGCGAGGCAAAATAACCAGCATAACATGACTGCTGGTGCACCAGATCTGGTGCGACCGCACCTAGGGAGGGCTAGCTGCAGGTGCAAGACCGATTTTGCGGTCCCAGCCTCGCAGGTGAGACCCCCAGGTGGGGTTGCCTATTTCCGCAGGTGCGGATTCTTTTTCGCAGAAGCGGAGCCGCAGGTGCGGTCTCCGTTCCGCAGGTGCGATGCCAGGCCCCCCTTCCCCTCCTCCGCAGGTGCGAGATTTTTCTCGCATTTGCGAGACTGCACGAGCTGCAAGTGCAAAAAACCTGTAGGCAGTGAGGTTGTTTTAAAATACGAGAATTCACCATTTTTTATCATTTCACTTCATCCTTGGGCGATTTAGAGCATGCAAAAGAGACAAACGACCTAGCTACTGTAAGGTAAATAATTCCTACCCTAAACTTAGTTTAATACTTGAATTCTTAGGTAAATTAACTCCTTAATTAGTAGAAATCATGGGTTAGAGTAAAACCTAGGATTTTATGAAAATGAGAGAATTTCCAAAGAATTTGTTATGAAATCATACAAAAACCATATAATGTTGATCCTTAGGCTATGGGAGAGTGTTTCCTTCGAATATTTCCGGAATCCGAGCGTGTGGGCCTGGGTGTGTATTTTGGGATTTTTCAATTTAGGTCGAAATGATCATTTAAATAGAAGAATTTCATACTTTTGAGTATAGATTTATTTATTTATGCTATATTCGATTAGTTTCGAGTCCTTCGGAGACAAATTTGGAGTTTCGGGTGCATTCTTGACCCGGGAAGTAGACTTGACACGAGGTAAGTCTCCTTTCTAACCTTGTAAGAGGGAATTTGTCACGACCCCAGATCCTAACAAGCCGTGATGGCGCCTATCGTGTAACTATTCTAGCCAACCATCACATTACTACGCTTTTGTTCAATTATAAGAGTTCACAATTCAATAATAAGCATGCAACCATAGCATCAAATAATATAATTAAGTCTTAGAGTTCCCATATTAGCCTAAACAAACCTCCCAAGAACTGGACTCAATAGTCATGAGCATCTAAGAATAAATAAGTCTAACTCTGCTAAAACTATAATATATGTCTCTGAATCAAATACTAAAAACTACATGAGGAAGGGAAATAGAGAAGTTGTGGACGCTGGACAGCTACCTCGAAATCCCGTGAACCGCTGCTAATGAACAAGGCAGCTACTGCTCCAAATTTGTACCTGAATCTGGGCACAGAGGCACAGGGAGTCTTTATGAGTACGCCAACTCAGCAGTAATGAAAATAAATCACAGTCTGAGAATTATAAAACGCACAGTACATATACACAATTCCACAAAACCAGTAAACACTAAGTCACCATGTAGTATTCATCAAATAATAAGTTCGAAATCAGTTACAAGTAATCCCTTGAAAACAAGTGCAATATTTGTATATCTCAGTAAAATTCTCAGTAAAACTAGTTTGAAAACGAAGTAAATCATAGTTCGAAAACTTAGTAAAATCATCATAAATCTGCCCCTCGGGCCAAAATCATTTCTTGCAATAGTTTCCCTCTCATACATTCTCTCAATCACTCAGTATCAATCATCACTCAGTATCAATCATCACTCAGTATCAGCCATCACTCAGTATCAATCATCACTCAGTATCAATCATCACTCAGTATCAGCCCCGCGGGCAATCATCATCACTCAATCGGTACCGGCGCTCACTGGGGGTGTGTACAGACTCCGGAGGGACTCCGGAGGGACTCCTACAGCCCAAGCGCAATAATAACATAAGGCCTGAAAGCCTCCCCACCTCTCTCATAAGGTCTGAAAGCCTCCTCACCTCTCTCATAAGGCATGAAAGCCTCCTCACCTCTCTCATAAGGCCTGAAAGCCTCATCACCTCTCTCATAAGGCCTGAAAGCCTCCTCACCTCTCTCATAAGGCCTGAAAGCCTCCTCACAATATAGGCCTGAAAGCCTCACTCAGTCAGACACTCTCAATTTTCCCTTAGGCCATAACATACCGGGTTCTCGACCCAAAACAGTGTTACATCTTTCAATAAACAGTATCAAATACTCTGAGTGTCAAAATAATTTATCAGGAAAAGACTGAGTGTAAAATGATAGCATATCAGTGAGGAAAATATAGTAAACACAACCCTCAAAGGAAAACAGATCGGCATTGGGCCCCAAACACGGCTTACAGCCCAAATCATATCATAATAAAATAATACTAATTAAGCATAGGCTTAAAAGTCGGTTTAGCAACTCAATAGTCGCCTAAATACGGAATATATTTCCAAAGTTCCAACCTTTTCATTTCAAAACCGTGAAATAGTGCATAGTCCGGGGTTTCATACCCTCAGGATAGGATTTAAAGACATTACTTACCTCAAAACTAGCCCGAAACTACTTCGCAATGCGTTTGCCATTCGAATCAACTTCCGGATGCTCCAAATCTACCAAGTTCAGACTTTTATCATCAAATTATGCTCAAGGAATAAATTCCAATTGAAAAATATCGAATTTAGCTCAAAATTCTGAATTCGGTCAAAACCCGACCCCCGGGCCCGCATCCTGAAACTCAGAAATTTTTATACAAAAGTGTTCTTCGTCCTCTCACGAGTCTGTACATATAAAGAACACCAAAATCGGAGTCTGTTTGACCCCTCACATCGACCCCTAAAGGTCTCATAATCTCAAGCCCTAAACCCACCTTTTTCTGCTGATTCTCATGAATTAAATGCTGAGATTATGTTCTATAATTACCCATAAACGAGTTTTAATGATCAAAACACTTACCTCTATGAAGTACATTGATTTCCTCTTCAAAAATCGCCCCCAAAGCTCTCTGTTCGTACACAAATGGTGTAAAAAAGGTTTAGGTCGCGGAGGGTTTAATTATATACTGCCCAGTGATTTCTTCACTGCGATCGTGGAATAAGCCATGCGATCGCGATTCACAAAATTTCACTCACACGCGATTGCAACTCTCATCACGCGATCGCGAAGACCATTTGACCTCACCCCCACGCGCCTGACATGACCCTACGTGATCGCAGGCAAGGCCACGCGATCGCACTTCCTATGTTGCTAAACCTCTGCGATCGCGGACCCCTTTATGCGATGGCAGAGAGTAAAAATGCTTCCCCTATCGATTGAACTACGCGATCGCGACTCCCCCTACGCAATCGCAGAGAGCAAAAACCTGCTTCACAAAAACCAGAAAACCAGCTCTTTCTTTAAGTCCAAAAATGCCCGTTAACCAACCGAAATCAATCCCGAGCCCCTCAGAACCCCAACCAACTATACCAACACATCACATATGATCATTCAAACTTAGTTTCACTCTCAAAACACTAAAATTAACATCAAAACACCAAATTTACATCGGATTCAAGCCTAAGAACTTTCAAATTTCTAAATTCCACCAACGATGCCGAAACTATCCAAACAACTCCGATTGACCTGAAATTTTGCAGACACATCCAAAATGACATTACAAACCTGTTCCAATTGTCGGAATTCCATTCCGACCCCGATAGCCTATTTTCCACTGCTAACCAGAAATCGCCAAAAACTAACTTTCGCCAATTCAAGCCTACTTCTACACCGGAAATCACAAAATTATTCTGAACATACTCCTATGTCCCAAATCACCTAACGAAGCTATCCGAGCCATAAAATCCTTATGCCGAGGTCGCTTACCAATAAGTCAACTCTCAGTTGACTTTTCCAACTTCAAGGCTATTTTTAAAGACTAAGTGACTAAACTCTCATTATAATCACTTCGATTTCAAGCCTACCAACTCTAACACATCAATAACAGTATAATCAATCTATAGAAATTCAATCACAATAATTATAATGTAGGTTCTACGTAACGACAGACCGGGTCCTTATAGAATTTTCCCCATAGGTGAATTAAATGATTATGTGTCATTGTTTGTGGGGACTACGTACGTACGAGGTGACGAGAGTCCCTGCGTAATGACTATTATTGTTATGTCCGGGTAATTAGGCTCACACCATGACTTGTGAATTTTCTTTAAATTGAATTAAATGCCTTGTGACTTCGTTATGTGCAACTTGTCTCAAGAAAAATTCTAGAATTTGGTGTTTTAAAAGAACTGTTATTTGGAAAGGATTTAAAGAAAGATGTGGTATTTGCATGCGACCGCTTCGCAATTTATATTCCGTGAGCGGAGTGATTCTTTCCCCTACTCTCATGAGAGCGTGTCGTACGCCACGACAGGTTAATATATGCATAAATGGTTCGCCCCGTTCGACCCTTTGGCAGTTCACAGATGTTGTTATTATGTTGGCCCAGGCCGGTTGTCCCTATTCCACTATGCGCATGCTACTTGCTTGATATTTTTATGAATGTTGAGTTGTGAAACATCCTGGAAATACGAACTGAAAACTTGTATATTGGTGCTTCACCATGTATCTAGATGTTGATTACGATTCGATATTTATTGCTTTACTGCTCATGCTTACATGTTGTCCTCTTTAAAATACTACTTAAATTTACTGTTTGGACCCTAGTAAGCGTCAAGTCGACCTCTCGTCACTACTTCTTCGAGATTAGACTGGATACTTACTGGGTACATATTATTTTATGTACTCATGCTACACTATGTACTTATTGCACAGGATCTGAGGCAAGTGTATCTGGGTATCAATCCGGAGCTCGTCCCTGACTCATACTTGGCTTAGATTTCTTGGTGAGCTATTTTCCCTAACGACTTCCAGCAGCACCTTGGAGTTTCCCCTTCTTTTGACTTTATCTGTCTATATTTTCCTCAGACAGTAGGGCAGACTTGTATTCTTTTGGATTTTTATTCTACTAGATGCATGTACACTAGTTCCTGGCACACACGTAGTGGACATTATATTTTGGGCTGTAAATATTATTTATGGATTTTATGGCTATTTCATTTTAAATGGCCTAAGTTGTTCGTTTTCACTTAATGTTTTAAATATGAATATGGTAAGTGACGGGAATGTTTTTGGTAAATTAAATGAAACTCACTAGTAAATCAATGTTGGCTTTCCTAACGCGGTGTTGGGCGCCATCGCGGCCTGATTTAGGATTTGGGTCGTGACAACATGGTATCAAAGCCCTAGGTTCACGTAGGTCTCACAAGTTATGGGCAAACCCAATAGAGTCTTACGGATCGGTACGGAGACATCTGTATTTATCTTCGAGAGGCTATAGGGTGTTAGGAAACCTCTCTTTATTCATCTTCTATCGTGCAGAAGGTGAGGACGCGTGCAGCCAGCGTTTCGGACCCGGGAGGGGCCACTACCTTCGTCATCCGAGGCCATGGTAGAGGACGGCGGAGGGAACCGGCCCGAGGTAGGGGACGAAGGCATCCTAGAGCTGTACCAGTTGCACCCCCACCGGATCTAGTGGAGGATCCCATCACTTAGGAGCAGGGCGAGGTGCCCGCAGCAGATCCTGCCCCTTTGGACTTTATAACGGCGCCAGGATTTTAGAAGGTCATGGGCCATATGATGCAATTCATGGACACCGTGACTCAGGCTAGTTTATTTCCAGTGGATCCTCCTACATCTCAGGCGGGAGGGGGAGCACAGACCCCTACTTCCCAGGCTACGGGACATGCAGCAGTAGTATATCGACCCCGAGTACAGTGCCCGTAGGCAGGGCCCAGCCATCAGTAGCAGCACCTGAGCCCAGACCAGCTGCAGACGGCGATCCACAGAAGTTATTAGACAAATGGACCAGACTGCACCCTCATGTCTACGGAGGCGAGCGTCATGAGGACGCACAGGACTTTATTGATAGGTGCAGGGACAGACTGCACAACATGAGGATACTAGAATCTCATGGAGTTTACTTCACTACCTTTCAGCTAAAGGGCAGGGCCCGTAGATGGTGGCAGTCCTATACTCTTGGCAGACCGGCAGATTCCCTACTTGTCACTTGGGATCAGTTCACTCGGCTATTCTTGGACCGGTATATTCCACCCACTGAGAGGGAAGAGCTGCGGTATCAGTTTGAGCAGCTGGAGCAGGGTCAGATGTTAGTGACTGACTACGAGGCTAGGTTTTTTGAGTTGTCTCGTCATGCACTCATGATACTTCCTACTGACGCAGAGAGAGTGCGGAGATTTGTATCTAGGTTGCATCCAGGCATTAGGGCCAACATGTCTCGGGAGGTGGAGATGGGGACTCCTTATCAGCTTGTGGTAGAGATTGCTCGCGGGATCGAGGGTTATCGATTGGAGAGAAGAGAGCAGAGGCAGCAGGATAAGAGAGCAAGATTTTATGGTGATTTCAGAGGTGCTCCATCTAGGGGCAGAGGTCAGTTTGGTAGGGGCCAACCTAGTAGACCCCCATATTCATCACCCCCACTACCCCCACTAGGTGTTCCAGCGAGGCCTTATTGCAGCGCCATGCCGGAGAGTTCTTACCGCCCGCTAGCTATTCAGGGTTCCTCCGGCGGGTATTTAGGTCATCAAGGGTCTTCTAGCCCCTACTTCAGTGCTATGCCAAAGAGTTCACATCGCCCGCCAGCTATTCAGGGTTCTTCTCGGGGCAATTAGCCATGATGTCGGGGGGTTGTTATGAGTGTGGGGATCTAGGTCACATGAAGAGGTTTTGTCCCAGGCTTCGAGGCAAGGCAGTGTAGCAGGGTCACCAGCCTATGAGAGCAGCGCCAGCAATTCGGCCACCCAGAGGTGGAGGACAGACTGGTAGGGTTCGTCCCAGAGGTGGAGGCCAGGCAGGGGGGATCCCAGTCAGCTCATATTTCTTTCGGTGGAGGTCAGTCATCCAGCGCTCCAGCCAGATTATATGTTATTCCGTCCATATCAGATGCAGTGGCCTCAGATGCCGTGATCACAAGTATTATTTCAGTATGCGGTAGAGATGCCTAGGTATTATTTGATACAGGGTCCACTTATTCATATGTATCAGCTTTGTTTGCTCATTCCCTGGATATTCCTCGTGAGTCCTTGGGTACTCATGTTCATGTGTCCACTCCTGTGGGTGATTCTATAGTTGTGGACCGGATTTATCGGTCCTGTGTAGTTACATTCTGTGGATTCGAGACCAGAGAGGACCTCTTGTTGCTTGATATGGTTGATTTTGAGGTCATCCTGGGAATGGATTGGCTATCTCCTTATCATGTTGTTCTAGATTGCAATTCCAAGACAGTTACTCTGTCATGCCCGAGTTGCCGAAATTGGAGTCGAGAGGTTCCTCAATTAGTGCAGCTAGTCGGGTTATTTCCTTCCTGAAGGCTCGACATATGGTCGAGAAGGGGTGTTTGGCTTATCTTGCTTATGTACGGGATACCACCACCGAGTCTCCGACGATTGATTCAGTTCCCGTAGTTCGAGAGTTTGCAGATGCATTCCCTTCAGACCTTCCAGGCATGCCACCGGATCGTGATATTGATTTTTGCATTGACATAGCTCCAGGAACCCAACCTATATCTATTCCCCATACCGTATGGCTGCGAAAGAATTGAAGGAATTGAAAGAACATCTTGAGAAGTTGTTGGCTAAGGGATTTATCAGACCGAGCGTATCTCCTTGGGGAGCTCCAGTACTATTTGTGAAGAAGAAGGATGGGACTATGCGGATGTGTATTGATTACCGCCAGTTGAACAAAGTCACCATCAAGAACAAGTACCCATTGTCGCGTATCGATGATTTGTTTGACCAGTTGCAGGGTGCGTGGGTGTTTTCTAAGATTGACCTGAGATCGGGGTACCATCAGCTGAAGATTCGAGACTCAGATGTTCTAAAGACTGCCTTTCGTACGAGATATGGTTACTATGAGTTCCTGGTGATGTCCTTTGGCTTGACTAATGCCCCAGCAGCATTTATGGACTTGATAAACAGGGTGTTCAGGCCTTATATTGATTCTTCTGTCATTGTCTTTATTGATGACATTCTGATTTACTCACGTAGTCTGGGGGAGCACGAGCAGCATTTGAGAGTTGTGCTCCAGACTTTGCAAGAATACAAGTTGTATGCTAAGTTCTCCAAGTGTGAGTTTTGGTTAGATTCTGTGGCGTTCTTGGGACATGTGGTATCCAGAGAGGGTATCAAGGTTGATCCAAAGAAGATTGATGTAGTTCAGAGTTGGCCACGCCCTACTTCAGCTATAGAGATCAGGAGCTTCTTGGGTCTAGTAGGTTATTATCGGCGATTTGTGGAGGTCTTCTCATCCATTACAGCTCCTCTGACTAGATTGATTCAGAAGAATGCCCCATTCTGATGGTCCGACGAGTGTGAGGCGAGCTTTCAAAAGCTCAAGACAGCATTGACTTCGTCACCAGTTCTAGTATTGCCTTCCAGTTCTGGGATGTATACAGTATATTGTGACGCTTCACGCGTCGGTTTGGGATGTGTGTTGATGTAGGAGGTTCGAATTATTGCATATGTTTCACGCCAGTTGAAGGTTCATGAGAAAAATTACCTTGTGCATGATTTGTAGTTGGCGGCGATTGTTCATGCTCTTAAGATTTGGAGGCACTACTTATATGGGGTGTCTTGTGAGGTTTATACATACCACCGCAGCTTGCAGCACTTGTTCAAGCAGAGAGATATCAATTTTAGGCAGTGTAGGTGGCTTGAGTTTCTGAAGGATTATGACATCACCATTCTTTATCATCCGGGCAAGGAAAATGTGGTAGCAGATGCCTTAAGCAGGAAGCCGGAGAGTATGGGTAGCTTGGCTTATATTTCAGCGGAGGAGAGACCTCTAGCTTTGGACATTCAGTCCATGGATAATCGCTTGGTGAGGTTAGACCTTTCAGAGCCCCGCCGAGTTCTTGCATGTGTGGTTTCTCAGTCTTCATTATTGGGGGAGATTAAGGCTCGGCAGTTTGATGATCTGCGCTTGGCAGAGCTACGGGAGACAGTGGTATAGGGTGGTGCCAAGGAGGTTTCTATTGGCGAGGATGGAGTTCTGATACTTCAGGGTCGCTTATGTGTCCCTAATGTTGACAGCCTGAGGAAGAGGATTCTAGAGGAGGCTCACAGTTCACTGTATTCTATTTATCCTGGTGCTACAAAGATGTATTGTGACTTGAAGCAGCATTTCTTGTAGAGGCGAATGAAGAAAGACATAGTAAAGTATGTGGCTAGATGTCTAAATTTCCAACAGGTTAAGTATAGCACCAAAGGCCAGGAGGCCTACTTCAGAAGATACCTATACCTGAGTGGAAATGGGAGTGCATCACTATGGACTTCGTAGTTGGGTTGCCTCGTACTTTACGCAAGGTTGATGCGGTTTGGGTCATTGTGAATAGGTTGACCAAGTCGGCGCATTTCATTCCAGTAGCTACTACTTATACTTCGGAGAGGTTGGCCCAGATCAACATTCGGGAGATAGTTCGGTTGCACGGTGTGCCTGTGTCTATTATATCAGATCGAGGTCCTCAGTTGACCTCGCACTTCTGGAGAGCATTGTAGGGTGAGTTGGGCACCCGGGTAGAGCTCAGCACAACATTTCACCTTCAGACCGACAGGCAATCGGAGCGGACAGTTCAGATATTGGAGACATGCTCAAGGCATGTGTGATTGACTTTGGAGGTCAGTGGGACCAGCTCTTGCCTTTGGCCGAGTTTTCTTATAACAATAGTTATCAGTCCAGCATTGATATGGCTCCATTTGAGGCCTTGTATGGTCGGCGATGTCGTTCTCCTATCGGGTGGTTCGATCCTGGCGAGGCTAAGTTATATGGCACCGACCTGGTGAAGGATGCTTTGGAGAAAGTGAATCTGATTCAGGAAAGGCTTCGCACAGCACAGTCCAGACAGAAACGTTACGCGAATCAGAAGGCGCGTGATGTATCATTTATGGAGGGAGAGAAGTTTCTGTTGAAAGTTTCGCCGATGAAGGGTATTATGAGATTTGGGAAGAAGGGAAAGCTGAGCCCGAGGTTTATAGGTCCATTCGAGGTGTTGAGGCGAGTTGGAGAGGTTGCTTATGAGCTTGCTTTACCTCCCAGTTTATCTGGAGTTCATCCAGTCTTTCATGTGTCCATGATCCGGAGATACCACGCCGACTACTCTCACGTGGTATATTTCACCACCATTCAGCTAGATGATTGGTTGGGCTACGAGGAGGATCCAGTTGCTATTATTGACAGGCAGGATCGCCAGTTGAGGTCCAAACGGGTTTCCACCGTAAAGGTCCAGTGGAGGGGCCAACCAGTCGAGGAGGCAACTTGGGAGTCCGAGAAGGACATGCGGAGCAGATATCCACACTTATTCAGCACTTCAGGTATGATTCTTGACCCGTTCGAGGAGGAACGTTTGTTTAAGAGGTGAAGAATGTAACGACCCGACCGGTTGTTTTGCGTTCTAGGACCCCGTGCCCTAAAATGATACTTCCCGTAGTTTCTTTTACTGATTGATAACTTGTGGGGACGGGTGGTTCTGGATTTGGAGGAGTTTGGAGTGGTATAGGAACACTTGGTTCCTTAAGGTTAAGGCCAAGTTTGACTTCGATCAACATTTTTAGTAAACGACCTCGGAATTGAGATTTGAAGTCAAGGTAGGTTCGTATGATGAATTCGGACTTGGGCGTATGTTCGTAACGGGTTTTGGATGACCCGGGAGCGTTTTGGCGCCAAATAGTGAAATACGAATTTCCTTAAGTTCAAATTGAGGTTTGGAATGCATTTTTATGTTATCGAGGTCCAAACGGAATTTCGAGACCGGGAATAGTTCTGTTATATTATTTATGACTTGCTCGCAAAATTTTGTGTCATTCCGAGTAGTATAAGTAGGTTCGGCGCATTGTTAGCAAATTCTAGAACTTGAAGTTCTTAAGTTTGATCCAATAGGTTTTGCAGTGTGATTTTTAGATTTAGCGTTGTTTTGGACCATCTGAAGGCTCGAGCGAGTCCGTATAATGATTTAGGACTTGTTGGTATATTTGGACGAGGTCTCTGGTGGGCCCGGATGCCATTCAGGCATCGAGCGAGGTAAAACAACCAGCATAACATGACTGCTGGTGCACCAGATCTTGTGCGACCACACCTGCGGAGGGCTAGCCGCAAGTGCGAGACCGCTTCTGCGGTCCCAGCCTCGCAGGTGCGACCCCCAGGTGGAGTTGCCTATTTCCGCAGGTGCGGATTCTTTTTCGCAGAAGCGGAGCCGTAGGTGCGGTCTCTGCTCTGCAGGTGCGATGCCAGGCCCCCCTTCCCCTCCTCCGCAGGTGCGAGATTTTTCTCGCATTTGCGAGACCGCAAGTGCGGTCCTCGAGCCGCAGGTGCGAAAAACCTGTAGGCAGTGAGGTTGTTTTAAAATACGGGAATTCACCATTTTTTATCATTTCACTTGATCCTTAGGCGATTTTAGAGCATGCAAAAGAGACAAACGACCTAGCTACTGTAAGGTAAGTAATTACTACCCTAAACTTAGTTTAAGACTTGAATTCTTAGGTAAATTAACTCCTTAATTAGTAGAAATCATGGGTTAGAATAAAACTTAGGTTTTTATGAAAATGAGAGAATTTCCAAAGAATTTGTTACGAAATCATACAAAAACCATATAATGTTGATCCTTAGGCTATGGGTGAGTGTTTCCTTCAAAAGATTTTCGGAATCCGAGCGTGTGGGCCCGGGGGTGTATTTTGGGATTTTTCAATTTAGGTCGAAATGATCATTTAAATAGAAGAATTTCATACTTTTGAGTATAGATTTATTTATTTATACAATATTTGATTAGTTTCGAGTCCTTGGGAGACGAATTTGGAGTTTCGGGCGCATTCTTGGCCCGAGAATAGACTTGACACGAGGTAAGCCTCATTTCTAACCTTGTAAGAGGGAATTGTCCCCATAGGTGAATTAAATGATTATGTGTCATTGTTTGTGGGGACTACGTACGTACGAGGTGACGAGAGTTCGTCCGTAGTGACTATTATTGTTATGTCCGGGTAGTTAGGCTCACACCATGCCTTGTGAATTTCCTTAAATTGAAGTAAATACCTTGTGACTTCATTATGTGCAACTTATATCAAGAAAAATGCTAGAATTTGGTGTTTTAAAAGAACTGTTATTTGGAAAGGATTTAAAGAAAGATATGGTATTTGCATGTGACCGCTTCGCAATTTATATTTCGCGAGCGGAGTGATTATTTCCCCTACTCTCATGGGAGCGGGTTGTACGCCACGGCAGGTTAATAGATGCATCTATGGTTCGCGTCGTTCGACCCTTCGGCACTGCACAGATATTGTTATTATGTTGGCCCAGGTCGGTTGTCCTTATTCCACTATGCGCATGCTACTTGCTTGATATTTTTGTGACTGTTGAGCTGTGAAACACCCTAGAAATATGAACTGAAAACATTTATATTGGTGCTTCACCACGTATCTAGATGTTAATTATGATTCGATATTTATTTCTTTACCGCTCATGCTTACCTGTTGTCCTCTTTAAACTACTACTTAAAGTTACTGTTTGGACCCTAGTAAGCGTCAAGTCGACCTCTCGTCACTACTTCTTCGAGATTAGACTGGATACTTACTGGGTACATATTATTTTATGTACTCATGCTACACTTTGTACTTAATTGTACAGGTTCTGAGGCAGGTGCATCTTGGTATCAGTCCAGAGCTCGTCCCTGACTCATACTTGGCTTAGACTTCTTGGTGAGCTGTTTTCCCTGACGACTTCCAGCAGCACCTTGGAGTTTCCCCTTCTTTTGATTTTATCTGTCTATATTTTCCTCAGACAGTAGGGCAGACTTGTATTCTTTTGGATTTTCATTCTACTAGATTCCTGTAAACTTGTGACACTAGTTCCTGGCACACACGTAGTGGACATTATATTTTTGGGCTGTAAATATTAGTTATGGCTTTTATGGCTATTTCTGTTTAAATGGCCTAAGTTGTCCGTTTTCACATAATGTTTTAAATCTGAATTTGGTAAGTGACTGGAATATTTTTGGTAACTTCAATGAAACTCACTAGTAAATCAATGTTGGCTTCCCTGACACGGTGTTGGGCGCCATCGCTACCTGATTTAGGATTTGGGTCGTGACAAGTGACGAGCATTTATAAATCATAATTTCATAAAACAGTATTTCAAATTTTATTAGAAGGCTCAGTAAAAGAAGAGTGGGAAAAACAGTAAAATTCACACTATAACAGCCTTTCAGGCACAGTATCACTCATAACAAGGTATCTCAGTCACTCGTGACTCGACTATCAGTATTTCATGCTCACACTAAGCACTCTCACTCCTCAAGTGCCAGTTATCCACTCAACTGTTGCGGCGTGCAGCCCGATCCATCTAAAATATGTTGCGGCGTGCAGCCCGATCCAATATATATAGTCGACTATTCTCACTAGAGGTGTACAGACTTCGGAGGGGCTCCTACAACCCAAGCACTATGTTGCTGCGGCGCGCAGCCCGATCGAATATACATATGCTGCGGCGCGTAGCCCGATCCATATAATATTTGTTGCGGCGTGTAGCCCAAACCATAACTATCCTCACAATCTCGGCTCTCGGCCTCACTCAGTCATCCTCTCAAGCCACTCGGGCAACTCATCTCAACATCACGGGACTCAGCCCAAAATACCTCACGGTACTCTAAATAGTGTAATAACAGTGAAAATAGCAACAAGTAGTAAGCATGACTGAGTTCACAAATTATTTACTAACATAGTGTGAGAATAGTATAAAAATACCCCTGAGGGTCTAAACAGATCGGCACAAGGCCCCAAACATGGCTTGCAACCCATAAATAGTATAAGTCTTAAAAATACAGGTTATTTCATGATTTCGAATCAATTATACAGCATAATAGTCGCTACGGGACAGACCAAGTCGCAATCCCTATTGGTGCACGCCCACACGCTCGTCACCTAGCATGTGTGTCACCTCATTTATCAAAACAATGTAAAATACCGGGGTTTCATACCCTCAAGTCTAGAGTTACATTCGTTACTTACCTCAAAACAGCCCAAAACTACTACGCGATGCTCTTGCCCCTCGAATCGTCTCACATCTTCTCCGAGTCTATCAAAATCAGATTTATAACATCAAAATATGCTAGGGAGNGGGTGGGGGTGGGCGGGGGTAGGGTGGGGTGAGTTGGTGAGGGTAAGGAATAGGGTGGGGAAGGTTGAGAAGGAGTTCTGGAAAATATTTTCCCTCCTCTTGATAGGGAAAACATTTTCCTCCAATTGGAGGAAAATGAGTTGATGAGGAAAATATTTTCCAAAACATTTAAGCCAACCAAACATGGGAAAATTGGAAAACATTTTCCGGAAAATATTTTTCTTCATACCAAACACACCCTAAATCATGGAATTAGACCAAATGTGATTGAAGAACACTTACCTCAAGAATCCCACTGAAAATCCCTTCAATTTCCACCTTCTCTCGAGCTCTCTAATGAGTTTTTGAGTTATGGCCTAAAACCCTCGTTTTTGAAACTTAAACTTTATGCCCAGGTCATTTACTCACTGCGATCGCGGGAGTTCCCACGCGATCGCGAAGAACACGTCTTCTACCCCACAAAAAGACCCTGCGCGATCGCAGACATACACACGTGATCGCGATTCAACAGAACATAAACCCACGCGATCACGACCCCCTCTATGCGNAGTGTAATAACAGTGAAAATAGCAACAAGTAGTAAGCATGACTGAGTTCACAAATTATTTACTAACATAGTGTGAGAATAGTATAAAAATACCCCTGAGGGTCTAAACAGATCGGCACAAGGCCCCAAACATGGCTTGCAACCCATAAATAGTATAAGTCTTAAAAATACAGGTTATTTCATGATTTCGAATCAATTATACAGCATAATAGTCGCTACGGGACAGACCAAGTCGCAATCCCTATTGGTGCACGCCCACACGCTCGTCACCTAGCATGTGTGTCACCTCATTTATCAAAACAATGTAAAATACCGGGGTTTCATACCCTCAAGTCTAGAGTTACATTCGTTACTTACCTCAAAACAGCCCAAAACTACTACGCGATGCTCTTGCCCCTCGAATCGTCTCACATCTTCTCCGAGTCTATCAAAATCAGATTTATAACATCAAAATATGCTAGGGAGATGAACCCCAATCGAAAACTATCAAAATTAGGCACAATTTCCGAAATAGGCCAAACCCGGCCCCCGGGCCCACGTCTCGGAATTCGATAAAAATCATAAAACTAGAATCATCATTCCCTCACCAGTCTACCCATATCAAATTTACCAAAATTCGACCTCAAATGCCCATTCAAATCATCAAAAGAAATTCTCAAATTTTCCTCCCATTCTTCCCCAAATTTCACTCATTTCTCAAATTAAAGGATAAAAATCAAGACTAAGGGTGTGTTTGGTATGACGGAAAATGTTTTCCGTGGAAAATATTTTCCAAGAAAATGTTTTCTTGGAAAACAAGCAGTAATCTTATTTATTTTCCGGTGTTTGGTACGCAAATTAAGGAAAATATTTTCTTAAGAGTATTCATAAATAACCTTGATACAATAAACGTGAAGCCATAAACTTTCGAACCAACAACTTTCCGAAATCACAAATTTCATAAACTTCTTAATCGCAAAACGTTCGAGACCGCAAAATTTCGAACCCGTAAACTTCGAAAGACATAAACCTCAGAACTCATAACTTTGGAACTTGTAAAATTTTGAACCTGTAAACCGAAAGATGAAAAAAGTAAAACGAAAAATATATTAAAAAAATATTTTTTCCCTGGGGANCCCCCCCCCCCCCCATGCGCCTTCAACTCTACGCGATCGCGAACAACACCACGCGATCGCGATTAACAAAAATCTTTCCATCTCCAGCTAGGCCTACGCGATCGCAAACATCCTCCCGCGATCGTGTAGAAGGAAACCAGGAAAAAAAATACAACAGCAACAGCAGTCTCCCTAAAGCCAAACACACTCCGATAAACACCCGAAACTCACCCGAGGCCCTCGGGACATCAACCAAACATACCAACACACCCCACAACCCCATTCAAACTTAGTCGAGCCTTCGAAACACAAAAAACAACGCAAAAACACCAAAATCACATGAAATTCAAGCCTATGAACTTTGAAATTTTTAAATTTCACCAAGGATGCCGAAACCGTCCAAAACACATCCGATTAACCTGAAAATTTTCACGCATATCCAAAATGATATTACGAACCTGTTCCAACTTCCGGAATTCCATTCCGACCCCGATATCCTATTTTCCACTACCGCCCAAAAATTGCTAAAACCCAATTTTTGCCAATTCAAGCCTAATTCTACATCGGACCTCAAAACCACATTCTGAACACACTCCTAAGTCCCAAATCACCTAACAAAGATATCCGAGCCATAAAATCCGCATTTGGAGGTCGTTTTCAAAGAAGTCAACTCCTAGTTGACTTTTCCAACTATAAGTCTACTTTAAGAGACTAAGTGTCTCAATCCTCTNCAAAATATGCTAGGGAGATGAACCCCAATCGAAAACTATCAAAATTAGGCACAATTTCCGAAATAGGCCAAACCCGGCCCCCGGGCCCACGTCTCGGAATTCGATAAAAATCATAAAACTAGAATCATCATTCCCTCACCAGTCTACCCATATCAAATTTACCAAAATTCGACCTCAAATGCCCATTCAAATCATCAAAAGAAATTCTCAAATTTTCCTCCCATTCTTCCCCAAATTTCACTCATTTCTCAAATTAAAGGATAAAAATCAAGACTAAGGGTGTGTTTGGTATGACGGAAAATGTTTTCCGTGGAAAATATTTTCCAAGAAAATGTTTTCTTGGAAAACAAGCAGTAATCTTATTTATTTTCCGGTGTTTGGTACGCAAATTAAGGAAAATATTTTCTTAAGAGTATTCATAAATAACCTTGATACAATAAACGTGAAGCCATAAACTTTCGAACCAACAACTTTCCGAAATCACAAATTTCATAAACTTCTTAATCGCAAAACGTTCGAGACCGCAAAATTTCGAACCCGTAAACTTCGAAAGACATAAACCTCANCCCCCCATGCGCCTTCAACTCTACGCGATCGCGAACAACACCACGCGATCGCGATTAACAAAAATCTTTCCATCTCCAGCTAGGCCTACGCGATCGCAAACATCCTCCCGCGATCGTGTAGAAGGAAACCAGGAAAAAAAATACAACAGCAACAGCAGTCTCCCTAAAGCCAAACACACTCCGATAAACACCCGAAACTCACCCGAGGCCCTCGGGACATCAACCAAACATACCAACACACCCCACAACCCCATTCAAACTTAGTCGAGCCTTCGAAACACAAAAAACAACGCAAAAACACCAAAATCACATGAAATTCAAGCCTATGAACTTTGAAATTTTTAAATTTCACCAAGGATGCCGAAACCGTCCAAAACACATCCGATTAACCTGAAAATTTTCACGCATATCCAAAATGATATTACGAACCTGTTCCAACTTCCGGAATTCCATTCCGACCCCGATATCCTATTTTCCACTACCGCCCAAAAATTGCTAAAACCCAATTTTTGCCAATTCAAGCCTAATTCTACATCGGACCTCAAAACCACATTCTGAACACACTCCTAAGTCCCAAATCACCTAACAAAGATATCCGAGCCATAAAATCCGCATTTGGAGGTCGTTTTCAAAGAAGTCAACTCCTAGTTGACTTTTCCAACTATAAGTCTACTTTAAGAGACTAAGTGTCTCAATCCTCTCTACAACCACTCTGAACCCGAACCACCCGACTCCAACACATCATAAACAACTAAACAATGCATAAAAAGGAAGAAACATGAATAACTGTGCAAATTTTACGGAACGACCGGCCGGGTCGTTACATTCTCCCCCTCTTAAACAAATGTTTGTCCTCGAACGGGTCAAGAAACATACCTGGAGTCTCAAACAATTGAGGATATCTGCTCTACATCTCTCGCTCGGTCTCCCAAGTTTCCTCCTCCATTGGTTGCCCTCTCCACTGCACCTTCACTGAAGTTATATCCTTAGATCTCAACTTTCTGACCTGACGACCCAAAATAGCCATTGGCTCTACCTCATATGACATATCACCCTCAAGATGCATTGTACTGAAGTCTAAAACATGAGATGGGTCACCAATATACTTCCGAAGCATCGAAACATGGAGCACCGGATGAACACTCGATAAGTTGGGTGGCAAAGCAAGTCTATAAGCCACCTCTCCAATCTTCTGAAGGACCTCAAAAGTCCCAATGAACCGCAGACTCAACTTTCCCCTCTTCCCGAACCTCATAACACCCTTCATGGGTGACACCTTCAGCAGTACCTTCTCTCTCTCCATGAAAGACACATCCCGGACCTTCCGGTCCGCATATCTTCTGCCTATACTGCGCCGTGCGAAGTCGCTCCTAAATAAACTTCACCTTATCGAACGCATCTTGAACCAAGTCTGTGCCCAATAGCCTGGCCTCGCCCGGCTCAAACCAACCAACCGGAGATCTACACCTCCTACCATATAAAGCCTCATACGGAGCCATCTGGATACTTGACTGATAACTATTATTATAAGCAAACTCCGCGAGTGGCAAAAACTGGTCCCATGAACCCCCAAAATCAATGACACAGGCACGCAACATATCCTCCAGAATCTGAATAGTACGCTCTGACTGCCCGTCGGTCTGAGGATGAAATGCTGGGGTCAATTCAACCTGAGTACCCAACTCTCATTGCACGACTCTCCAAAACTGAGATGTGAACTGAGTACCTCTGTTAGAAATGATAGAAACTGGAATCCCATGCAATCGAACAATCTCCCTGATATAAATCTCAGCTAACCGCTCCAAAGAATAAGTAGTACCAACAGGAATGAAGTGCGCGGACTTGGTCAGCCAATCCACAATGACCTATATAGCATCAAATCTCCTCGAAGTCCGTGGGAGCCTAACTATAAAGTCCATGGTGATCCTCTCCCACTTCCACTCCGGAATATCTAACCTCTAAAGCAATCCACCTGGCCTCTGGTGCTCATACTTGACCTGCTGGCAGTTGAGAAACCGAGCTACAAACTCAACAATATCCTTCTTCATCGGCCTCCACCAATAATGTTGTCTCAAATCCTGGTACATCTTCGCGGCACCCGGATGGATGGAATACCGCGAGCTATGAGCCTTTGCTAAAATCAACTCTCGAAGCCCATCCACATTGGGCACGCAAATATGGCCTTGCATCCTCATGACCCCAACATCACCAATAGTCACATCCCTGGAATCACCTCGATGGACCCTTTTCCTAAAGAACTAGCAAGTGTCGGTCATCATACTGGCGTGCTCTAATCTGATCATAAAGAGAAGACCTGGAAGCTACACAAGCTAATAGCGGGGGCTCTGACAAATCCAATCTCACCAACTGACCCGCTAAAGCCTGAACATCAAGTGTTAAGGGTCGCTCTGATGCTAGAAGGTAGGCTAGACTCTCCAAACTCTCTGCTCTGAGACTCAGGGCATCGGCCACTACATTGGCATTCCCCGGATGATATAGAATAGTGAGGTCATAGTCCTTGAGAAGCTCCAATCATATCCTCTGACGCAAATTCAGATCCTTCTGCTTAAGCAGGTATTGCAAACTACGATGATCAGTGAAAATCTCACAATGCACTCCATACAAATAATGACGCCAAATCTTCAAGGTGTGGACAATGGATGCTAGCTCAAGATCATGCACAGGATAATTCTTCTCGTGCACCTTCAACTGTCTAGACGCGTAGGCAATCACCCTATCGTCCTACATCAATACCGCTCCCAAGCCAACTCTAGAAGCATCATGGTAAACTGTATAAGAACCTGAACCAGTAGGAAAAACCAACACCAGAGCTGTGGTCAAAGCTGACTTGAGCTTCTGAAAGCTCTCCTCACACTCTTCAGTCCACCTGAACGGAGCGCCCTTCTGGGTCAGTCTGGTCATAGGTTCTGCAACTGATGAGAATCCCTCTACAAAATGGCGATAGTAACCTGCCAACCCAAGGAATTTACGGATCTCCGTAGCTGATGACAGTCTAGGCCAACTCTGTACCGCCTCCACCTTCTTCGGATCTACCTTGATCCCATCACAAGACACCACATGGCCCAAAAATGCCACTGAATCAAGCCAAAATTCACACTTAGAAAATTTCGCATACAACTTCTTCTCCCTCAGAGTCTGAAGCACAACTCTCAAATGCTGCTCATGATCCTCATACCAAGATGTCATCAATAAATACGATGACGAAAGAATAAAGATAAGGACGGAACACACTGTGCATCAAGTGCATAAAGGCTGCTGGGGCATTGGTCAGCCCAAATGACATAACAAGAAACTCATAATGACCATATCTGTTCCTGAAAGCAGTCTTCAGGATGTCAGAATTCCGAATCTTCAACTGATGATACCCGAACCTCAAGTCAATCTTGGAGAACACTCTAGCTCCCTGAAGTTAGTCGAACAAATCATCAATACGAGGCAAAGGATGTCGGTTCTTCACTGTAACCTTGTTCAACTGTCGATAATCAATACACATGCGCATGGAGTCATCCTTCTTCTTCACAAACAACACCGGTGCACCCCAAGGTGACACACTAGGTCGAATGAACCCCTTATCTAGGAGTTCCTGAAGCTGCTCTTTCAATTCCTTCAACTTCTCTTGTGCCATACGATAAGGTGGAGTAGAAATAGGCTGAGTGCCTGGAACCAAATCAATACCAAAATCAATATCCCTTTCAGGTGGCATGCCTGGCAGGTCTGCAGGGAACACGTCCGAAAAGTCACGAACCACATGAACAGAATCAACGGCAGGCATCTCACCACTAACATCCCTCACAAAACCAGATATGATAAACATCCCTTCTCAACCATACGTTGAGCCTTCAGGTAAGAAATCACCCTGCTAGGAACATACTCAGAAGAACCTCTCCACTCGACCCTCGGAAACCCAGGCATAGCCAAGATCACAGTCTTAGCATGACATCAAGAATAGCATGGCATGGAGATAGCCAATCCATGCCCAGTATCACATCAAACTCAACCATGCTGAGTAACAATATGTCCACTCGGGTCTCCAGACCCCTAATATATATCACACACGTCTGATACACACGGTCTACAACAATAGTATCACCCACGGGAGTCGACACATGAACAGACGTAACTAAGGACTCACGGTGCATATCCAGAAAATGGGCAAAATATGACGAACATAAGACTATGTGGAACTAGGGTCAAATAAAGCCAAAGCATCTTAGTGACAGACTGGTATAATACTTATGATCACTGCATCGGAGGCCATAGCATCTGGCATGGTTGGAAGTGCATAGATACGGGCCTGACCTCCACCTGATCGACCTCCCCCTCTGGGGAGGCCTCTAGCTGAATGACCCCCACCCTTAGCTGCCTGGGTGGGTGGTGAAGTAACTGGGGCTGAAGTCGAAGGTTGGCTCCTCAGCTGAGATGGACCTCCAAGAAGATGGGGACACTGCCTCCTCAAATATCCGAACTCTCCGCACTCATAACAACTCCCTGGTGCCGGAGATAGGGACTGAAGGGAACCCCTAGAACCAGAATAACCACTCGAAGAACCATGCATAGAGGAACTTTGAATAGATGGTGCTTTGGAGGAGCTCTGAGCTGGGAGGTCACTAAATGAAGAACGGCCCGGATGAGAACTGCGGGGACCCTGCCCCGATGGTGTACCACTATAAGTTGAGCGAACTGGCTAAGGAGGCCTTAATATGCGGCCTCTACCATGCTGAAACTTCCCTCTGGAAGGAGTACCACTGAAACTACCCGCTCCACGAGGCCTCTTGGCCTCCATCTCCTCTCGCTCCTAACAACGAACTGACTCAATATCTCGAGCAATTTCGACAACCTACTTGAAGGTAGCACCTGATACCCTCTCCCTAGTCATCAAAATGCGGAGCTGATAAGTGAGACCATCTACATAACTCCTGATCCTCTCCCTACAGTAGGGACTAGCTCAATAGCATGACGAGCCAACTCTGAAAACCACATCTCATCCTGTGTCACTGATAGCTCTCCCTGACGCAGCTGCTCAAACTACCTACGTTACTCCTCTAGGTGAGACTGGGAACATACTTCTCCAAGAAGATAGTGGAGAATTGCTTCCAGGTGAGGGGTGTTGCACCAACAGGCCTACGCCTCTCAAAAGACTCCCATCAAGTGAAAGCAGCACCAGAAAACTGAAATGTAGCAAACGAGACCCCACTAGTCTCCAGAATCCCAGCAGTACGAAGTATCCCCTGACACTTATCCAGAAAACCCTGGGTATCCTCATCCTCTGCACCGCTGAATGTCGGAGGCTGAAGTCTACTGAACCTCTCCAGCCTGCGTTGTTCATCCTCTGGCATAGCTGGAACTAAGAAGTTCTAAACTGGGACAACCGAATGGGCTGGAACTGCCCCCGGTGTCTGAAGGCCCTGTACAATCTGCTCAGGTGTCCGGGCAGCTGGAGTCTGAGTGCCTCCCCCGGCCTGAGATGTAGCGGCAGTAGAAGATACAGCAACCGCCTGAGCAAGGCTTGTACATACGGTCAATATGTGAGCCAGGGTCTCCTGAAGACCCAGAATAACAATGGGCACTGCTGGTGACTGAGCCTGTCCCGCTGGAATATCCGCGGCGGGAACCTGATCCTGAATAGTAGGGGGGATCAACTGGTACTACCCCGACTGTTGTGTGGGCTGGTCCCCTATCTCTACCACGGCCTCGACCGCGCCATCGACCTCTCGTTGGTCTAGCTGGTGTCTGGTCACCTTGATCAGTAGCGTGTGTCCTTACCATCTGTGAGAGAATGAAACAACAGAAGTTTAGATTTCCAGAATCAATAGAATGGCACGACAGAATTCAAGAAAATGAGATTTTTCCTAAGGGTTTTGTAGCCTCTCGAAGATAAGTAGAGACGTCTTTGTACTGATCCACAAGACTCTACTAAATCTGCTTATGACCTGATTTTTCACTAGGTGTCACGACCCCAAATCAATATGGTCCGTGATGGCGCATGTCGTGAAACTAGGCTAGCCCTCTAACGCAACAGTATTGCAACTTTTATTAGAAGGCTCAGTAAAAGAAGAGTGGGAAAAACAGTAAAATTCACATTGTAACAACCTTTCATGCACAGTATCACTCATAACAAAGTATCTCAGTCACTCGTGACTCCACTATCAGTATTTCATGCTCACACTAAGCACTCTCACTCCTCAAGTACCAGTTATCAACTCAACTGCTACGGCGTGCAGCCCGATCCACCTAAAATATGTTGCGGCGTGCAGCCCGATCCATATAACATATGCTGCGGCGCGCAGCCCGATCCAATATATATATATATATATAGTCTACTGTGCTCACTAGGGGTGTACAGACTTCGGAGGGGATCCTATAACCCAAGCACTATGTTGCTACGGCGCGCAGCCCGATTCAATATACATATGTTGCGGTGCGGAGCCCGATCCATATAATACTTGTTGCGGCGTGCAGCCCGATCCATAACTATCCTCACAATCTCGGCTCTCGGCCTCACTTAGTCATCCTCTCAAGCCACTCGGGCAACTCATCTCAACATCACGGGACTCAGCCCAAAATACCTCACGGTACTCTAAACAGTGTAATAACAGTGAAAATAGCAAAAAGTAGTAAGCATGACTGAGTTCACAAATTATTTACTAACATAGTGTGAGAATAGTATAAAAATACTCCTGAGGGTCTAAACAGATCGGCACAAGGCCCCAAACATGGCTTACAACCCATAAATAGTATAAGTCTCTAAAATACAGGTTATTTCATGATTTCGAATCAATTATACATCTTAATAGTCGCTACGGGATGGACCAAGTCACAATACCTATCGGTGCACGCCCACACGCTCGTCACCTAGCATGTGTGTCACCTCATTTATCAAAACAATGTAAAATACCGGGGTTTCATACCCTCAGGTCTAGGGTTACAATCGTTACTTACCTCAAACAGCCCAAAACTACTCTGTGATGCTTTTGCCCCTCGAGTCTATCAAAATCAGATTAATAACATCAAAATATGCTAGGGAGACGAACCTCAATCGAAAACTATCAAAATTAGGCACAATTTCCGAAATTGGCCAAACCCGGCCCCCGGGCCTACGTCTCGAAATTCGATAAATATCATAAAACTAGAATCCTCATTCCCTCACGAGTCTACCCAAATCAAATTTACCAAATTCCGACCTCAAATGCCCATTCAAATCATCAAAAGAAATTCCCAAATTTTCCTCTCATTCTTCCCCAATTTTCTCTCTAATTTCTCAAATTAAAGGATAAAAATCAAGACTAAATCATGGAATTAGATCAAATGTGATTGAAGAACACTTACCTCAAGAATCCCACTGAAAATCCCTTCAATTTCTACCTTCTCCCGAGCTCTCTAATGAGTTTTTAAGTTATGGCCTAAAACCCTCATTTTTTAAACTTAAACTTTCTGCCCAAGTCATTTACTCACTGCGATCACGGGAGTTCCCACGTGATCGCGAAGAACAAGTCTTCTGCCCCACAAAAAGACCCTACGCGATCGCAGACATACACACACGATCGCGATTCAACAGAACGTAAACCCACGTGATGCGACCCCCTCTATGCGATCGCAAAGAACAACGGCTCAGCCCCTCCCCCCCCCCCCCCCCCCCCCCCCCCCCCCCACACACACACGCGCGCTTTCAACTCTACGCGATCGCACTGCACAACTACCTCACGCGATCGCGATCGTGACCTCCACCATGCGATCGCGATTAACAAAAATCTTGCCATCTCCAGCTAGGACTACGCAATCGCAAAAATCCTCCCGTGATCGCATAGAAGGAAACCAGAAAAAGAAAATACAACAACAACAACAGTCTCCCTAAAGCAAAACACACTCCGATAACCACCCGAAACTCACTCGAGGACCTCGGGACCTCAACCAAACATACCAACACACCCCCACAACCCCATTCAAACTTAGTCGACCCTTCGAAACACCAAAATCACATCAAATTCAAGCCTATAAACTTTGAAATATCTAAATTTCACCAAGGATGCCGAAACCGTCCAAAACACATCCGATTAACATGAAAAATTGTACGCATATCCAAAATAACATTACGAACCTATTCCAACTTTCGGAATTCCATTCCGACCCTGATAGCCTAATTTTCCACTGCCGCCCGAAAATTGCCAAAAACCAATTTTCGCCAATTCAGACCTAATTCTACACCGAACCTCAAAACCACATTCCGAACACACTCCTAAGTCCCAGATCACCTAACGAAGCTATCCGAGCCATAAAATCCGCATTTCGAGGTCATTTACCAAGAAATCAACTGTTACACCCCATGTTTTCGTACGTGAGAGTACATCGTAAGTCAATTGAGTAAGCTCAAAAATAAGATTATATTTGATGGAATATATAGTAAGTTAATAATGTTACCTTGGAGGTTACAAATATTTAAGATCTTGAATAACGAGTACCAACAGGATTGGAAAGCTTAGAAGCTAAACCAATTGAAGAAAATAAGATTCTTCGACAGTCGACGAGTTTGAAATGTTACAACATGTACTTTAGGGTGAGACTATGGTTAATTACATGATAAGGAGTTTATGCTATGAGTTATGTTTGTCATATGATATTCGTTTGCTAAGTTTTGAAGTAAAACAAGTTGTGGAACAAAAGTTGGCAAAGGTCTTCACAAGTTACATTCATAATGTGCTGAAAATTAGGTCAAATGCAACTGCTATTTTCTCCCAATATACTTGGAATTAGGGTATGATATACCTACCAAATTGAATATCTATGAGTCTATATTCCAACTCATTAAACCGTTCATCAATACGAAGTCAGAGTAGAGAGATATTCGTGTTTTAGCGAGACTACGCCAAGTAGCTCTCTATGGGACCCACATAGGCGGTTTAGATATGTTGATATACATAAGACGCCTCAACCCCCGTTTTAACTCGTTTAGTTTCAGTATATTCAGACCCTATACACCTTAAAACACTCTCTCAAGGTTCTCTCATGATCCAAGACCCAAACAAAGGGCAAACAACACAAATCAAGTGTCGGGAATCCCGTCGCGCTAGTAAGTTTCTTGTTCTTCTTGTTGTTGCTGATTTTTGGGTGGTTCCAGCTCGTGTGGGATGTTGTTTTAAGTGGTTTATGTTCTGTAAAATACTCTTCTATGGTTTTAATATCAACCCTAGGTTATTTAAAGTCTTGCAAATGGATTACACCATATTTCAACATCAAAAGTTAGTTCTAGTGAAAAATAACACCTCTTTGAGGTTGTGTTGTCATCGAGGACAGTTGTGGGCTGTGTTTTTCTAAAATTTAAAGTTTTTTCTACTTGTTAAGATGAGTATAACAGCCTACTAATTGTGCTTAAGCTTGCTCGTATGTTGGTTAAGTTGTTAGGATAATAAACTACACGATAATACTAGGATGAGCTTATGTCACTTCTATGGTGCTGTTTTTCCATTGAGGGTTGTTGTAAGCTAAATATAACTTGGATTCCAACTTGAAGCTACTTTAGGAGGTGTGTGTATTGTGTTCTTGCAGGTGCTTAAGGTTGTATTGATGTATTTTAAGTTAAATGGTTGGACTAGACATGAACTAGTGAATAAAGTTGCCAATTGAAGAAAGCTGGAGTTGTGGATTGTTTCCTTTGGTATAAATATACGGTATAAGGATGAAATCATTGATGAATTACTTCATTATCATATTAAGTATGTTTTTAAGTTAATTTATGAAGTCTATAATGTGTGATATGGGTTATATGGATTCCAATCGAGCTTGCCGCTCAAAATGATTGTTGAACTAATCGGAGAGCTTATTGTGAATTATATTGTGTTGTTTGGCTGTTTGGTGACCTTTGGTAGCATATGGGATGTATTTAAAATAGAGG
>ML254483.1:1776-43340 GCA_005239495.1 Nicotiana undulata | reverse complement strand
GGCGTCTTAGAAATTTTCCAGAATTCGTGCTAAAAGGAAGGACGGAGCTTAGCCTTAACATACTTTCCAACGAACGTCCGAATACCGGTAGTTCCTTCACGAACGTTGTTCCTTACGTCCTAAGCTTCGCAAACACTATATATATGCAGCTTATACGCACCTATAAACAGTTCATAATTGAGTTTAAATCGGCAGATTTTTCATATGACCCTAACTTGACGAAACGTCCGTAGAACTTTGTAAAAACGATCATAAAAGAGTCCGAAGATGATTACCTTGGCAAACCAAGTATAAAGCTTGAAGAAACAACAAGAACAACAAATTCCTATCTTCCAAAATAGCTCCAAACACAGCTAATAGAAGGGGAAAACGATTGCAAAGCGTAGAGATTAGGTTTCTAGGCACGGGGGCAAACTTTAACGATAGAAATCATCAAAAACGTACCTTAATCACTCAAAACCACCATGGAACCCTCTCTTCAGTTTTCTCACTGTTTTGGGACGAAGGTGAAATGTTTTTTGGTCTTAAAAGTCGGATTTTCCGACTTATACTACTTGTTTGACCCGACCCGGCTCGCGACCCGGTTTCAGCCCGGACAGTCTGTGGTAAAACAGTCATAACTTCTTACTCCGATGTCGGTTTGATGTGAGGTTTTTTTGGTTGCGAACTAGACTCGTAGACCTTTCGATTTGGTAGGTTGTGGGTCCCATAACTCTTTATATATTGGGAGAAATGATCTGATACATTCGACCCAAAGTTTAGAAATTTATTAGAGAAATTTACGATAACTTTTGGCGACCTTTATTTCGCCAACTTGCTTGACTCCAAAAATTAACATGTGACCTGTGTGATATTATNGGAGAAATTATCTGATACATTTGACCCAAAGTTTAGAAAATTTATTAGAGAAATTTACGATAACTTTTGCCGACCTTTATTTCGCAACTTGCTTGACTCCAAAAATTAACATGTGACCAGTGTGATATTATAATACCTCATAACACATTATTCTTAGCATATTAGACACTCTTAGTCATATCCCATAGGTGCAAGTTAACTTAAACCTTCCGAACGTGTGGGGTGCTACCCGAGTCATTTCTTTAACAACAAACCTTTGTTTAAGGGATTCCTTTGACCTAAAGCTTTAGTTTTGTTCCTTGATATTACCACACATTTTCAGTATTATTATCCCAATGTGCTATACGCAATCATATATACCTAATATAACCACGCCACTTTACGTATATTACGTAAGAAAGAGAAAAAAAAACACATGGGGTCTCACAGGAAGGTTCGTGACTTGGCATTTATGACCGGTGATCAGGTTTTGCTTTGGGTATCGCCTATGAAGGGCGTCATGAGATTCGGGAAGAAGGGTAAGCTGAGTCCGAGGTTCATTGGCCCTTTTGAAGTATTGCATCGGGTTGGGGAGGTAGCCTATGAGTTGGCCTTACCTCCTAACCTAGCAGGAGTTCATCCGATATTCCACGTTTCCATGCTCCAGAAGTATCACGGTGATCTGACTCATATTTTGGATTTCAGCTCAATCCAGTTGGACAAGGATCTATCATATGTTGAGGAGCCTGTGGCTATATTAGACAGGTAGGCCAAGAAGCTCAGATTGAAGAACATTGCCTCAGTCAAGGTTCAGTGGAGGGGTCATCCGGTCGAGGATGCAACTTGGGAGACCGAGCAGGATATGCGGAGTCAATACCCCCATCTTTTCACAGCTTCAGGTATGTTCCTATACTCGTTCGAGGGACAAGCGATTTTCTTAAGAGGGGGAGAATGTAACGACCCGGTCGGTCATTTTGAGAATTAGCGTTCGTATCCCCTAATAACTGTTTCTCCCATGTCTATTTATGTTATTGGAACTTGTCGGAGCGTTGAGTGGTGAAAATCGGAGTGATTTTGGACGCATAGTCCTTAAATGTGGATTTCCGCTTTTGAAATCAGGCCGTAGCTAGAACTGTGTGAAGACGGATCCGGAATGAAATTCTGTCAACTCCGTTAGCTCCGTTGGTAGATTTTGGGGTTAGGAGCGTGTTCGGAATATGTTTTCGAGGTTGGTTGTGGATTTAGGATTGAATGGACGAAAGTTAGAATTTCGGCGATTTCGGCCGATAGGTGAAATTTTGATATCGGGCTCGGAATGGAATTCTGAAAGCAACAACAGGTCCGTAATGTCATTCATGACCTGTGTGAAGAATTTGAGGTCATTCGGATGAGTTTTGACGTGTTTCGGCATCGGATGTGAATTCTAGAAATTTCATAAGTTCTTAGGCTTGAATCTGTGCATAATTGATGATTTTGATGTTATGAGACATATTTTTGAGGCTCGACCAAGTTTGAATGAGGTATTAGGGTTGGTTGGTAGGTTTGGTTGAGGTCCCGGGGGTCTCGGGTGTGGGTCGGGTATTTAAACGGGTATTTTTGGCCTAAAAGCCTTTGCTAGTTTTCTGCAGCCGCTCTTTGTTCTCTGCGATCGCAAGAATTCATCCGCGATCGCATAAGGTAAGTAGGGGAGGTCTGTAATTTGTTCTTCGCGATCGCACAATGCCAATCGCGATCGCAGTGTGTGAAGCACTTGGTCTCCGCGATCGCATTTCATGGGTCACGATCGCACAAGAGATCTTAGGTCCGAGGAAGGGTCATCATTTGTTCTATGCGGTCGCGTGGCCCCTAACACGATCGCATAGCTTTGAGGGCTGAGGGTCCGCGATCGTAGACCTGTAGATGCGAATGTTATGAAGGATTTTAGGCACATGCCAGGATGTGCTCCGCGATCGTGGCTATGCTTTCGCGATCGCATAGAAGAAATGACTGGGCACTCTTTTAAAACCCAATTCCGAGGGTTTATGTTATTTTCACCATTTTTGATTTTCAGAGCTCGGGAAAGGCGATGTTTGAGGAATTTTTCACCTAGGTAACTCGGGTAAGTGATTTCTATCCATCATAGATCAAATTCCATAATTCCAATCTTAAATCCCACCTTTAATTTTGAAAGTTTTGGGTAGAAAATGGGAAAAATGGGATGAACTTCATAGACCAAATTTTTGAGTTTTGATTGGGTGTTTGACCTCCGATTTGAGAGATTCTTATATGGTTAGACTCGTGAGTGAACAAGTGTCTGGAAAATATTATTTTTACCTGATTCCGAGACATGGGCCCGGGGGACGTTTTGGGCGAATTTCCTAATTTTGCGTATTAGCTTTGAATTAATTAGCTATCTTGATTCCTTAAGGTGTTATTTACATTATGCAATCGAATTTGTTAGATTTGGGCCACCCGGAGTCGGATACTCGTGGCAAGAGTGTGGTATTGAGTTGATTAGCGCAGTCAAGGTAAGTGGTTTGCCTAACTCTGTGTTGGGGATTTCCCTTAGGCATTTTTATACAGATTTTACTATGTGGAAGCCGTGTACGTGAGGTGACGAGTGCGTACGAGGGTCATGGTTACTAAATTCCCACTTTTCCTTCCATGACATAACTCATTTCATTCGTAATTACTGCTTCATGTTATAACTGATTAGTTAGCATAGGAATGAGCATGCCTACCTGTTATCACTTGAATTCCTCGCTTCTCTACTATTTTCTCCATGCTTAGCTAGTTTTACCTTATTCTTGCCTATTGTTTTCTTGAATTGTTTAATTAAGCCATATCAGATAGGATTCTGCATCTCATATTTAAATTGGGACTACGGACCCAGATCCGGGAGCTTTCCCCCTGTACTGCATTGCATATTTAAATTGGGACTACGGACTGAGATCCGGGAGCTTTCCCCTGTACTGCATAGCATATTTAAATTCGGACTACAGACTGAGATCCGGGAGCTTTCCCTCTTTGCATATTTGCTGTTGAGATATATGCTGTGCTGAGCTGAGGGCTTTTCTTTATTATTTCTTTCAGTTTTCCTTTAAATTCTGCTTATTTTAGCTATTTATATGTCACTGTTCAAACTTATAACTGTCTTATTTTCAAACTCAGTAGAGCCTTAACCTGACCTCGTCACTACTTGACTGGGGTTAGGCTTGGCACTTACAGAGTACCGAATGTGGAGTACTCACGCCCTTTCCTGCACATATTTCCCCCATGTGCAGATCCAGGTACCAGTAAATAGCATTTTGGCTAGGAGTACTACAACAACTGTTAAGAGACCGCGAGGTAATTCTGCAGCGTCCACAGAATCCCACGTGTCCCCATCTTCTCTATTACAGACTTAGGAGATATACATATACACATTTTCTTTGTTCCGTTGTATAGAGTTGTAGTCGTATAAAGCTCGTGATTTGTGACATTCCAGGGTTTGGGAAAGTAAAAGATGTAAATGCCGAGCGGCTAAATTTTATAGTATTACTTCATCTTTACTGTTTTATAATTATTTGTCTTATTTTTCTGCAATATAGGCTTACCTAGTTGTTGATACCCAATTTTTCCTCAAATTATTTCCAAACTGGTATATAAGCTTTCAAAATCACTCTTTGCAATAATGAATATTTTTCCTAATTTTTTCATATTTTTATCTAAATTATTTCCCTATTTATTTAATATTTAATATTTTTATAATTCATAAATTGTGCTATAAATAATATCAAATTGTTTCTCAGCTCAGTATGTTATTTATAATCATTTTTTATCTATTAAAATCCAATTATTTCATGAATTAGTCAATTAGGTCTTATTTAATTTCAATTACAATAATTATGCAATTATAGCCCAATTGAACATTGTGTATTATTGTAATTCGAAACTTATGCATTTTTACACTTAATATTATTTAATTACTGTAATTTCATCTATTTAAACTCAATTTTATTTTTGTACAATTATTGATTGTTTATTTAATTATTTATCTATTTTTGGGTATTTAATATCTAGCCATTTATTATTTAAAATCTAGCCTAATTAACCCCAATCCAAACCCAATTAAAATACCCAACCCTGATCATAAACAACCCAACCCAAAACCCATCAAATACCCGACCCAATCCTAAGCCAATCTGAGCTGTTGATCAGATAAGATCAACGACCCAGATTTTAATTACCTAAAATATCTCTAACCTAAACCCCCCCTTTCCGTCTCATTTCCTTCGAGACGGTTCCTCTCTCTATCTCTCTATCTCTCTCTATGACTCTCCAGAAGTCTCCTTGACTTCGTCTTCTCCGATGGACTCCAGTCATCTTCTCCGGTGGATTCTCACTGGAACTTTGGTTCCCTATCATCTCCTGGCCATCTACCTGCCTCTCACCTGCTCAGTGATACCCTGAGTTCTTCAGACAAGCCTGGAGCGGTCCACTCACCTCCTTTGAGCCTCTTGCCATTTTCCGGCCTTTCCCTGGCCGTTTGAGTAAGTGTTACAGTCTCTCCGGCCTAAATCTATGTCGTTCACGAGGTTTGCCCTCTTTTCTGGGTTTCACGAAACCCTAATCTTCTGTATCTTGGTTTTATTTTAAGATCCGTTTTACATTTTTACAATATTATGAAGTTTCTCTATGGTTTTCTCCAGAAAATCTCGTTTTTAAAAATTTCAAAGCTAGGATTTCTATACCCTGTTCTCAAAACAGTATTTCCTCTTGATTTTAGTCATCTATGCTATGTTTAAGCGAGTATCTCATGATTTCTTTTTGTTTGAACTGTTATTTGCTAACACCCTAGTGTTCTAGGTTGATCCTTATTGTTTGACTATGTGTACTCGTGTGTTTCTTTATGACTTTCGCTTGATTCATTATTATGACCTCTTCTTGTTGATTTCTATGAGTATATCTTCATGTCTATCAGTGACTGCTATTTAAATGTTTGAAAAACTCTGACCTCTACTCTACTGGCTGCCTACTTGTCGATTTATATCGATCCTGTTGTGTAAGAATCCCCAGGCCTGTGATGCCTTCCTTGAATAGGTGATTCTGTATGTCCTTTGTAATTCTGTACCGATTTTTGAGTGATTTCCTTACTCATATGATACTTTCCTTAACTATTTTGGATTCCCTGTGATTGTAACTAGGTCCGAGATTACTTCAATTGATTTTTTAAAGCTGATACTCTTCTTTACTGTATAAATATAATGTTAGTTCAACTTTCCTTAATTATATACTATGTATTTGGCTCTTATTATGTGCCATATGATTTCCTTGTCTCTAATTAAATAAAATCAGTCCTATAAGTTGATTTCCTTTCCTTACTTAGCATGGCTGCACCATTTGAACTTGACTCCTTAATTGAAGGAGTCCAGTGTTTTAATTGATACTAATTGGTTGTATTTCCATAGCTGTGCACCCTTTACCTATGTGACTACTCGTTTTTCAAACTATATATACCCAGTCTTCTCTCTTTACACAGACACTCAAAAACATACTGAAAAACACCCTCTTGATCACACAAACACACACAGACATCTACACTTCTTGTGCTCTTTCTTTCTGTATCTCTTTGGCTCTATTTGCTGCTCTCTATTCTTGCCTATTATTAGCCGGCTGCAAGCCAAGGAAATAGTGCTATCATTTTACTCTCTTCTGCTTTTCTCTCTCTCTTAACACTAGTATGTTCTAATTTAAATTTACAAAATCCTCAAACAATATGTTTCAATTTTGGTTAAGATTCTTGTTGTTTCTTTTGTGCTTTTACTTATGGTTCTATTGCCTACCATGTAACTAGTATGTCTACTCTCTTTCTATGATCTCTCTTCTTCTTCTAAGCCTAGCATGATTCATGTTTTTCTCTCTATGATTCATTATGGCCTATGTGACTCTTTACTTCTTCTTTCTGCATATTTAACATCTCTTCATGTATTTTTCTTAATAATTGCCTGGCTTCTAGTACACCTATAATATTTAGTATTCTCAGATCTGTATCTATAATGTATGATAAACTCTTGGCATATCATACTCTGTGAAAATCTCTAACTTTGTGCTAAGGATTAATTACTGCAAAGATGCTGCTACCATTGCTTGTCCCAATCCCTTTCACCTCATTGTGTTTGCTTTTCTTGAAAGCTGCATATCTGCTGAGTTTTGACCATTCTACTGTCTCCTTTTCAAACTAATTTTACATAAAAGATCTTTATATTATTCTCTAAAGTCATGTTATTTCAAAACTCCTTTTCAAACTTAACTCTTTTAACTACTCCTTCCCGCACTTCACACTACTCTTAGACCTTTAGGATCCACCCCCTCAGTGTGAGCATTGCCTAGGGACCTTGAGTTCCCTCTGAACTTTGACACACTGAGGCAGGTAATTCTACACTGCACCTATCTCAACTTTGGCAATTGTTGGGTGCTGGTATCGGCCAGGGCCCTCACAAGGACCTTTGGGAGCTTTGCCGCACCCAGGCTATGTAAGGATGTGAATCTCGAAAGGGGTGAGGTTGGAAGGTTGGGAATGTTTGAAGGCTCTCTATAGAATAACTTCTTATTTTTCTCTTTGCAATTACTGTAATTAATTTGCTATGGTCTGTAATAATTTGTAAACAAACAAGTGGGGCTGGATAGTGAATATGGGAGGGAATTATGCATGTTTAGTGTAGTATGGGTAGAAATCATGACTTAGGCTTTATTTCCCTATGTGCGCAATAGTATCATGCCTAGGACATGCATACCATACATTAAAAATCATGTTTAGGTTCTTCATCCTAACATATCTATTATATTCACGCCATCTGACACCATGTTCCTAGCATAACTAAACGGGTAACAAAAAGCTGTCATAATGTATTGCTCATGCATTTTATAAACATGACATATAGAAACCATTTCTTAAGATGATACTTTGTGCATTAGATATCTTGCCCCTTAGGATTCCGTATTTATCAGAACTTGAACGCTTAGTTAACATGATTTAATACTCCCATAAAATTGGTTAACCTATTTAAAACAATTTCCTGCAAACGTGTATCTATAAAAATCAGAATCCAAATGTGCATGTTCACTCTTTAAAACAAGTAGGCAATGTATACGACGCCCAGGCAAACCTTAGGCCTAATACGTATTAAAATCAAATCAATCATGTTCTTATAGTTTAAATCAATAACATTTTGAACCCTGCTGTTCCCACTTTTGTTTACCTCACTGAAGTTCATTTTACTTTTATTAAAACTCCTGCTCTATTTTAACAATCTCGAAGTTGTGCATCCATTTCCTTTTACTGATTTTCACTGATTCTTGTCCCATTATATTTTCAAACTACTGGGATTTCAAAAGATCCCTCATTCTGCTCAGAATCGCGCCATTTCGAATCTCTGCTCTGTATTTCCCTAAAGCTACTATATTTTGATAAAGAATTATTACATTTTGATACCATTTTCCTACTTCTTTACTACAACCCTTTGAAAACTGATAATTATTACTCTTGGTTGAGCCACTGTATTTTAGTCCCTTATCCTTTAAAATTACTTCAAACCCATGCTTTAATAACTTTCATCTATGTTTACTGAAAGCTTTAAATCACTGCATTTCCAAGTTTTACCACTGCCTTTAGCTACTGTATATTTTGAAATCAACTATCAGTTTTAATTAAAGTTTCTATCTTCATTAAGTTTTCTAACCCAGATTCCTACTATTTTGCTAAAATTCCTATTTTCGAACTCCTGTCATGAGACTTTAATCGTGTTTGAGACGTGCTACTTACATGCCTATGTGTGGAGGGACCTGTGAGCCTTTCTTTATCTGTATATGTTCCCTTTTATGTGCAGTCCTACTTGTTTTGTATGTCGCCTAGTATTTTATCCTTTCAACCTAGTGGTTCAGCCTAGTTTCTGCCTTGTAGGATTAGTAGTCCTAAACACCATCCAGGACTTATAGGATGGGACGGGTAATGGCACGCAATAAGCATTCGTGACCAACACACACATTTTTAACCTTTACGGGGTGGGAAGGGTAGAATACAGATATGATGACCGGTGCGCTAATACCACGTGTATTGCATTGAAGTGATCCGTATTACTTTAAACCTAAGACAATTCTTTTCAAATGTTTATTCTAATGTTATTCCAAAACCTTTAAAGACTTTCATACTTGTTTTAAATCCCCTCTTATATTAACCTTACTTGTTACTTGCTCACTGTCCAAATTAACAAAACTTATTGGCTGGGACCCACAGTTGTGGATCTTGAGGGGTGCCTAACACCTTCCCCTTGGGATAATTTCAAGCCCTTACCCAATCTCTGGTAACGCGAACTAGTTCATGAGTTATCAACTCTAGGTGCCCTAACGCACCATAAAAATCGTTAGGTGGCGACTCTTCCTTAAACCCTTTCTTTTAAGGAGTTGTCCAAAAATGTCATAAACACGATCTCTCCGTACCTAACCAATGAGATAGAAAAAGGGGGCACAACATCATGGCGACTCTGCTGGGGAAATTCCCTAAGCTTATACCATTACAATTTGCTTTGTAAATTTGGACCTTTAATTTGCATTTAAATGCTTATGCCTTTTCCTATTCCCCGTTATATGCCGTTAATTGTTTACTTTCACAGGTATTTATTTCACCTGAACGTAACTGGCATATCTTCATGTCTTCTTTGTAACCGCTTTCCATTATAATAGTTGTATTTTCTTTCTTTATTGTTTTCCTCAACGTGAAAATACATGCTTATCGGTTTTGTTGCTTATTATTACATATCATGCTCCACATTCATATTCCACTCATGGCAAACAAATCCTATAGCAACGCTTACAATGAGTGGTTGCGCTATTCCAATATTATCACCCCTAAATTCGGAAAAGCGTATTTGCAGTAAAACTAGTCGATCAGCGGTGCAGTCGACGGTTCCGTGCCTTCCCCCTCGAGTTGTCCACTCAAGGGTACCAGTCTAAAACCCCAATAGAAACCTTACTCTATTGTATGTTGCATGAATCATGGTCCAAACCTAGCCAGGCTAACGTGTTGTCCGCACAATAGCCTTTAAGATAGCCTTGTCCAAAGTCCATGGGGTTTCCCTGGAACCCAAAAGGATGCTTTCACGTTTTGTGCATTTATTTGGAGAACTTAAATGCTCATTGCTAATTATTGATGTTAAATAGTCGAGTCCGGTGGGGGTAAGGGCCTAACCTGTTTATTTTGCAGAGATGAGGCACGAGGTCCCCAGATTCAGCATGATCACCAACATCCACCCAAAACTTCTAAATTGGTGGGAAGACTTGCATTCAAGCGACAAGACAACAGTCAGAAAACACCTGGGCAACTTGCCCTCTCTTTTGGACATTCAGCCTAATAACATGATGATAGAGGCTGCCACCTTATTCTGGGACTGTGATCAGTCGGTTTTTCGATTTGGGAACAATGAGATGACACCGATGCTAGAGGAGATAGGGGGTTTAGCTGGTTTGCCTTGGGAGTCTCAAGGGTTATTGATGCCTGAAAACCGAACAGGCCGGCGTTTTCTCAAGATGATGGGACTCAAGAAGAATCCGGATTTAGTCTGCTTGGAAGACTCGTACATCCCTTTTGACTATTTGTACGAGAGGTATGGCCGTAGTCAGTCTTACCGCACATATCAGGAAGAGTTCGCCCTTACCTCTCTAGGAAAAATTCACCGCCGTGTATTCGTCTTCATATTCTGTTTTTTGGGATTGATGGTCTTCCCGACAAAGAAGGGGAGAATCCATACCAGATTGGCTATGGTTACCAAGACTCTGATGGAAGGGAACGACGGACAGGATTTCAACATTGTACCTATGATTTTTGCTAATATATACCGAGCTTTGGAGAACTGTCAACGAGGAGTGAAACATTTGAGGGTTGCAACCTGCTACTTCAGCTTTGGCTCACCGACCATTTGCAAAGGGGTGACTACCGTCAAGACATACATAGGAGGGTTTGGGATGATAATATTGCTTTCCATTATCCAAAGCGTATGAACTATATCCCCGACATGTTTGCGCAACCAGAAATGCCAATGGATGGGTCGAGTTATTGAAAAATCTGGCCGAGGATCAAATCCAATGGATGTTCGAGTGGTTCCCCACTGACGAATTCATCATTCGGACTAGAGACACCCCCATCCTAATACTAATTGGTCTTAGAGGGACGTACCCTTACGTCCTGATTTGAGTCATGAGGCAGGAAGGAAGGAAGCAAGTCGTCCCGAGCGTCGAGAAAATGAGTCATCTCAGGGCAGACTTCCAAGATGACGACAACCCTCACAAGTGTCAAGCTCAGCAATTGTGGCACTGCAGGATTCGGTTGGAGAAGGATACTATCGAGCCTGACGGGTATCACGCTGGTTGCTCTCCTTACTATCTGGGATGGTTGGAAGATAACTAGGGAGGAAGTATTGAGCCAGGGTTTGCTCGAGGACATAGGGTCATAGACGAGAAAGCCGAGGCAACAACTAGGTTCAACCAGCTGCGCAAAAGGCTCTGTGACTGTGAAGAATATCATCACAAAATCCACATAGCCAACAAGAAGCTGATCGAGGAATGGAAAGGCATGGCCATCACTTCCACCCAGAGGCTAGCACACTTGGAACGAGGCATAGTTGACCTGGAGGAAAAGTTCCTTAGGAGGATCGAGACTTGTCAAAAGACCGAGGGAACTGAAGTAGGAATTCTAGCCAAGACCTACTTACTGCTGGGACTCCGCGAGATGGGAATGTTGATCAAGGCAAGTAGAGGTGCCGAGTCTAGGGAAGGTCCTTCTGAAACCAAATAGATAGGATTTGTCTTTACTTTGCGTTTGATGTAATAACGCCATTGTCCATTAGTGACATTTTATATTTTTGTATTTTTTGAGTCAAGTTGGATTTGTCTATTTTATCATCAATAAAATGAGGCATTTAGTATTTAAGTTCTTTAAATTAATTTGTCTCTAGGCCTACCTCGGGCATAAAGAGGTTCCCCAACTTAGGATGCGTTTTATATTTTCGCACTACGTGTTTAAATTACCGCAATATTCTTTATAATCTTCACTAACTTCACTGGCTTTTTGTTAATTATTCCCCTTCCCCAAAGGTGAGTTCGTGCACTCTGGCATCAACAACTTACTGCACCAGATCAAAGGGCCCTCCTCCTCCCAGTCCTCCCAAAGTAAAAAGCAAGGGTAAAACTAAAATGGCAGATGCAAGCTGTGCTAGAAAAGACAACAGGGATGAACTGGTTGAGATCACTGATGGTCAGGGTATTCATGTTCTGCACGAGGTTATGTCTCCACTAGAGAAGAAGCTGCTGAAGTTCCAAGAGGAACTTGACCAAGTCAAGAATTTGGCCAACTTATCATTCTCCCTCAACGTCCCAGACGTTCACTTCCCAAATACTCTGAACCCTACTTTACCCCAAAACGTCCCAAAACAACCCAATCACCTCAAAGATCTCGTTCCACCAACACCACGCAACACATGTCACTACAACACCCAAGATCATACGAGAGACCGCCTCCAGGCTTATGACAACCCCATTTATGTGGAAACCGTAGCTCATTCCACACCGCATACCTATGAGTCCGATGAGAAGGACAAGCTCATCAGGAATTTGGCCGAGGAAGTCAAGAAATTGACCAACCGAGTTCGGGGCATCAAAGGAGTTAAAGAGGTTGAGGGATTGAATTATGAGGATCTTTGCATACAACCCGATGTTGAACTACCCGAGGGGTACAAACCTCCTAAGTTCGAGATGTTTGATGGTACTGGTGACCCGAGAGTCCATCTGAGGACTTACTGCAACAAATTGGTCGGCGTGGGAAAAGATGAAAGGATCCGCATGAAACTCTTCATGAGGAGTTTGAAAGGTGATGCACTATCCTGGTACATTAATCAGGATCCAAAGAAATGGATCAATTGGGTGAATATGGCTACGGACTTCATGGGCAGATTCAGATTCAATACGGAGAATGCACCGGATGTGTTCTACATCTAGAACTTGAAGAAGAAACCAACTGAGACTTTTCGCGAGTATGCTACTCGTTGGAGGTCAGAAGCTGCCAAGGTCAGGCCAGCCTTGGAAGAAGAACAAATGAAGAAATTCTTTGTGCGCGCTCAGGATCCTCAGTACTATGACGGTTAATGATGGTCGAAGGGCACAAGTTTTCTGATATCATCAAGTTGGGAGAGCGAATCGAGGAATGCATCAAAAACGGTATGGTTACTAACTTTGAAGCCTTACAGGCTACCAATAAAGCTCTGCAATCCGGTGGTGTGTCCAAGAAAAGGGATGTATGAGCCGTGATGGTGGCACAACAAGCCAAGTCCCCTCCCAAATACCAAGTATACCCCGCACCTTCCTTCACTTACCACCCAGCTCCAAGTTACCAAGCACCTTCACCTCAATACTAGACACCCTCACCTGCCTACCAAACTCCACCTTCCACATATCAGCCTACCTCGCCCAGATACTCACAACCAGCTCCCGTCTATAATGCCTACAATTCTCAACCTTCTCACTATCAATCGCCACCTAATCGTCAAAACTTCTCGAGACCTCGGCCAAACTTCGACCGTCGTCCACCAAAACAGTATACTACCATAGCTGAACCCATTGACCAATTATATGAAAAGCTTAAAGCCGCCGGTTATGTCACACCCATCCCCGCTGTCATCCCTGAGAACCTATTTCAGTGGGTCAATCCAAACAAAATTTGTGCTTACCACTCCGGCATGAAGGGACACGCCATCGAGGAATGCCGTTCCTTGAAAGACAAGATACAAACCCTCATAGATAACAAGATCATTGTAGACAAGGACCCTGCTCCTAATTTTCGCAGTAATCCGCTGCCTGACCATAAAGGCAGTGTCCATATGATTGAGGTTGAAGATGATTGAGATCCTGAGGGATCAATTGGGCTAATTGCCGAGGGTGGTTCGAAGAAGCCTGAAATTACTCTTAATCCGGGCGTGGTCCAGATGCATCCATATGAGGAAGTTGAGGTAAACATGTCCATTACACTTGAGCTTGAGTCAAGGCCATCTGCCGAGGGAAAGGCCCCAGGACCGATCGAAGTCGAGTTTGTGCGACCGCTCGAAGTTGCAATCCGGCCATCCATAACATATACTCCGGCAGGAATAAGAATGACCACACCCATCCCAGTGGAAATGTCAACAACGACACCCTTTTACTCAGACGCCATTCCGTGGGACTATACCACTGAAGCAAGGAGGAAAGGTAAAGTCAAGTCTGAAGAAGCCATCGCTGCACAGGGTATGACGAGAACTGACAAAGTTTATACCCCCGAACATTTGTCCAAGTCTAGCAAGCAGGCCAACAATCGTCCCCCCATAATTGAAACAGGTTCAGACGATCAGTGGAGAAAGATACAAGCCAAGGAAAACTCATTCCTCGACCAGTTGAACAAAACGCCAGCTCAGATATCCAGCCTCTCCCTGTTACAAAACTCTGAAACTCACAAAAGTGCTTTGCTAAGGGTGCTGAGTGAAGCATACGTACCAGACAATATCACTAGTGGGAAAATGGCCAACATGGTGGGCCAAATACTGGAGAGTCACAAGATCACTTTCCATGAAGAGGAGCTACCTCCCGAGGGACTAGGGCATAACAGAGCACTACACATCACTGTACAATGTGAGGATCACTTCATCACAAGGATCCTAATTGATGGGGGTTCCAACCTCAACATCTGTCCGCTGGTCACACTCAAGAGATTGGGCAAAAGTCTATATGAGATAAAGGAAGGAGAGATCAACGTAAAGTCCTTCGACGGTTCGCAAAGGTCCACCATGGGAGAAATTACCTTATGCTTACAGATGGGACCAACTTGGTTCGATGTAGATTTCCAAGTAATAAATGTGCCCGCATCCTAAAACTTACTATTGGGACGACCTTGGATCTACGCGGCTGGGGACGTGGCATCAACCCTACATCAAGCTGTGAAGTTTGAATGGAATCATCAATAGGTAATTATTCATGGCGACGGTAGCAACCATATCTACGGTCGCCAGACCTTTTCGGTCATCGATGGAAAGAGGAAGTTGGGCGGAGAAATCTATCACAACATTGATCGTGTTAACGCCATTGACAAAGACAAGTGGTGGGGCAGTAAGACCGAAAGCATATTGAACTGGCAAGGGTACAAGCCGGGTAAAGGGCTCGACAAGCATCTTCAAGGAATAACAAAGCCAATAACACTCAAGAAGCACGGTACTACTTTTGGTCTAGGATACGATTACACTTGGAAGGAGTTCAAGGACTTGTCGCCACCATGGCGTGACCCCTATTACCCATTGGAGCAGCCAATACCCCACATATAGCAAACTTTCTAGCCAGATGACATCACATAAGGTACAAACGAAGAGGAAGAACTAACGGATTATTTCTGGATGATGAGGATATGGACTGCTGTGTCATTCTTGAAGAGGAGGGGCAGGAAGGTCCTTCCGTACAAGTCGTGAGCAAGGGATCACATCTCAATAATTGGTCCGTCAGGACAACCAAAGCCCGTCGAGCCTCGGGGTAGCAAGGCTAACAAAACAAGCATTACTTACAGTTTATTTATTTAAAGAATTTTCTTCCTTTTTGCATTTTTAATTTCTGCAAGAAAGAGCTCCTATGTTCAAACAATTACTCAATTTATCAAAGCATTTCCAATTTCTTTATAAATCTTATATTTACTTGTTACTGTCCCCCCCCCCCATTACTTTATTTTACATAGCATTACTATTACTTATCTTGATGAACCGACGACCGTGACCTGCAACGAGGCAACGCAACAAACGAATCCTGAGTCAGACGAGGATGATATACCTGAGGATATTATTAAGGAAGTCGAGAACTTTGAGAACAGACCTAAGTCTAATTTGGATGAGACTGAGGCCGTCAACCTAGGAAACGCAGAGACCGTCAGAGAAACACGCATCAGCATTCATCTGTCGCCATCAAAAAAGGAGGAATCTACAGAATTCTTAAGGGAATATGAGGACATATTCGCCTGGTCATATGACGACATGACTGGCCTCAGTACATCTATTGTGGTCCACAAACTGCCAACCAATCCAACATGTCCACCAATGAAGCAAAAGCTCACGAAATTCAAACCAGACATGGTCTTGAAAATCAAAGAGGAGGTCACCAAACAGATCAACGTCGGAGTTCTCCGGGTGGTCAAATATCCTACATGGTTAGCCAACATTGTGCCTGTACCAAAGAAAGATGGGAAGGTCAGAGTCTGCGTCGACTATCGGGATCTTAACCGGGCAAGTCCGAAAGGCGACTTTCCCCTGCTAAACATACACATCCTAACCTTTGTAGATTGTTTTGCTGGTTACCATCAGATTTGGATGAACGAGAAAGATGCTGAGAAAACGGAATTCATTACACCGTGGGGAGTGTATTGCTACAAGATGATGCCATTCGGTCTAAAGAATGCAGGGGCCACTTACATGAGGGCCATGACTACTATATTCCATTACATGATTCACAAAGAAATTGAGGTGTATGTGGATGACGTCATTATTAAATCAAAGAAAGCTTCTGATCACAGGGAGGATTTGAGGAAGTTCTTCAATAGGTTAAGAAAGTACAATTTGAAACTGAACCCTGCGAAGTGTGCGTTCGGGGTTCCTGCTGGGAAGTTCTTGGGTTTCATTGTCAGTCGCCGAGGAATAGAACTGGATCCATCAAAGGTCAAATCCATCCAAGAACTACCACCGCCAAAGAACAAGAAAGATGTTATGAGCTTCTTAGGGAGGCTCAATTATATCAACCGGTTCATAGCCCAGTCTACCGTCATTTGTGAACCAAGTTCCAAAATGCTAAGAAAGGATGCTGCCACCAAATAGACTGAGGATTTTCAAAAATTCTTCGACAGAATCAAAGAGTACCTCTCAACACCACCAGTCTTGGTACCCCCTGAGCCAGGTAAACCCCTATTACTCTACCTGGTCGTATTACATGGAGCTTTCGGTTGCGTTCTCGGGCAACATGACGAAACAGGTAGGAAAGAACAAGCAATTTACTACCTCAGCAAGAAGTTCACTCCGTATGAGGCTCGGTATTCTCTATTAGAGCGCCCCTATTGTGCTTTGACTTGGGTCGCACAGAAGCTAAGGCATTATTTCTGTGCCTACACAACATACCTCATATCAAGGATGGATCCACTCAAGTACATCTTTCAGAAACCCATTCCCACTGGCAAGCTAGCTAAATGGAAGATCCTGTTAAGTGAGTTCGACATCATTTACGTAACTCAGAAGGCGGTCAAGGGACAAGCACTAGCTGGTCATCTTGCTGAAAATCCTGTGGACGGAGAATACGAACCCTTGAAAACGTATTTCCCCGATGACGAAGTTTCATTCGTAGGAGAGGACATTGCAGAACCCTACGACGATTGGAGGATGTTCTTTGATGGGGCTGCAAACTTCAAAGGCGTGGGTATTGGAGCAGTCTTAATTTCAGAAATTGGTCAGCACTACCCGGTATCCGCCAAACTCAGGTTCCCCTGCACCAACAACATGGCTGAATATGAGGCCTGCATCCTTGGGCTCAATTTAGCTATCGACATGAATGTTCAGCAATTATTAGTAATTTGTGACTCAGACTTATTGATACACCAAGTTCAAGGAGAATGGGCGACCAAAAAATTCCAAGATACTGCCATACCTACATCGTGTGCAGGAATTGAGAAGGAGGTTCACAAAGATTGAATTCCGGCACGTTCCCAGAATCCAGAATGAGTTCGCCGATGCACTGACCACCTTGTCATCTATGATCCAGCATCCAGATAAGAACTTCATTGACCCTATCAAGGTGGGGATTCACAATCAACCAGCCTACTGCGCCCACATTGAAGAAGAAGCAGATGGAAAGCCTTGGTTTCATGACATTAAGGAATACTTGGCAGAGGGAGAGTACCCAGAGCTTGCAAACGCTACTAAAAAACGCACTCTTCGAAGGTTATGAAACAACTTCTTTCACAGCGGAGGAATCCTATATAGGAGGACTTCCGATCTGGGTTTACTAAGATGTGTCGAGGAAAAGGAAGGGACGAGGCTGTTGGAGGAAATATATGCTGGTACATGCGGTCATCATATGAACGGGTTTGTTCTAGCAAAGAAGATACTTCGAGCCGGTTATTTCTGGATGACCATGGAAACAGACTGCATTCAATATGTCCGCAAATTCCATCGATGTCAAATACACGGGGATATGATAAAGGTACCTCCCAGCGAGCTTGATGCAACAAGTTCACCCTGGCCGTTTGCCGCTTGGGGCATGGACGTTATTGGACCAATCGAGCCTGCCGCCTCCAACGGACACAGGTTCGTTCTGGTTTCCATTGACTATTTTACCAAATGGGTCAAAGCAGCATCCTACAAAGCAGTTACTAAGAAAGTGGTAGCCAACTTTGTCCGCGACCGCATTGTTTGTCGGTTTGGAGTTCCAGAGTCAATTATCACCGACAATGGTTCCAATCTCAACAGTGATTTGATGAGAGTAATGTGTGAAACCTTCAAGATCAAGCACAAGAATTCTACAGCATACAGACCTCAAATGAATGGAGCCGTTGAGGCTTCCAACAAGAACATCAAGAAGATACTGATAAAGATGATAGAGAAGAACAAGTAGTGGCATGAGAAGCTGTCATTCGCTTTGTTGGGGTATCACACCACGATTCGCACATCAACCGGGGCAACTCCTTACATGTTGGTATACGGTACAGAAGCCGTCATTCCTGCTGAAGTTGAAATTCCATCGTTGAGAATTATACAAGAAGCCAAGCTTAGTGACGCCGAATGGGTAAGAAGCCGCTATGAGCAATTGGCCCTCATAGACAGAAAGAGAATAAACGCGGTTTGTCATGGTCAGCTATATCAGAATAGAATGACCCGAGCCTTCAACAAGAAAGTCAAACCAAAACGATTCACACCGGGGCAACTGGTGTTAAAGAAAATCTTTCCTCATCAAGACGAAGCAAAAGAATTCTCTCCCAATTGGCAATGCCCGTACATGGTTCACCGAGTGCTAACATGAGGAGCACTCATATTGGAAGAAATGGATGGAGAAATTTGTCCTAAACCAATCAATTTAGATGCAGTCAAGCGCTACTATGTGTAATTGTTATGCCTCTATCGATGTTGTAAATTGAACTACGCCTGACCTGATTCCCGTTTAAGAGGGGATACGTAGGCAGCCCTATGGGTTCAATCATATTTTAATAAAATTTTTATTTTCCCCACGAATGGAAACTGGGGCAGAATTTTGAGGAGGGACCTCAAAATTCCGAAGCAAGTTCAACCAAGCACTGCACCAGTAACAGCTAGAAGCCTTCACCCATCAAATTGGGGCAAAATGTCGAGGAGGACCCTCAAATCTTCGCAGCAAGAGAGGTTGTAATGTCTCAAACCGCGTCATGATCGTCAGTTCATCCAAAGAAAATTATTTTTTATTTTATTTGTTATATTTTTATAAAAACATGCATATTTATTTCTTAAAAATAGCTTGTCTTAGCAACGCTACCCCTGTGGTACAAACAAAGGCATCATCATCAAGCAGACAGGCCGATCCGAGCCAGCAGGGATACGAACTAACCCTTCCCCCTTACAGAACTGACGATTTTTCTTTGGATTCAGGCACAAATACGGCAAAAGCCCAAGACATCTCATTATCCCCACAAGACGCATGCTTCTCAAGGATACGCTCTCGAACTCATCGCACGTGCCAACACTTACTATTATCATCATTGCAAACGATACTTCATTCATAACAATCGTATCATCGCACTTTATCACCAGCTAAGAACTCTTACTGTCGCTTTATTTTCTGCATTGCATAAGGCTACCTTTCTGCCTTCCGAGACTAAGCTCTGTCTCCATCAACATGAGGTTAAGCTCTACCTCCACCTGCATTCGCATTTGCATAAGGCTTCATTTCTGCCTTTCGAGACTAAGCTCTGTCTCCATCTGCATGAGGTTAAGCTCTACCTCCATCTGCATTCGCATTTGCATAAGGCTACCATTCTGCCTTCCGAGACTAAGCACTGTCTCTTTGCATTTTCTCGCATTGCATAAGGCTATTCTCCCTTCCGAGACTAAGCACTGTCTCCCTGCATTTTCTCGCATTGCATAAAGGCTACCATTCTACCTTCCGAGATTAAGCACTACCTCTCCCCGCATTTTATTTCCTGCATCGTAAAGGCTATTATTCCGCCTACCGAGGTTCTACGCTACCTCTCTTCGCATCTTATTGCACTACGCTAAGCTCCTTTCTACCTTTTCAAAGCAGTCACCTTTCGTTACGTTATTTATTTACGCCTTCTTTCGGGCTAAGCTCTGCCCTCTTTCTTTTCGCAAATCGCAAGACTAAGCTCTGTCTTGCCAACATCATATTACTGCATTCTTCATGGGCTGCAATATCGCCAACTTGTCCAAAGGCGTCATCGTTTGGAGGCATCATCCTCATGGCCTGAGAACATCATTTCATAGCCTGCGAATCTCTTCTCAACTTGCATATAATTATTCAAAGGCATCATCGATCAGAGGCATCATCCTCATGGACCGAGAACATCATTTCATAGCCTGCGGATCTATTCTTCAACTTGCATATCATTATTCAAAGGCATCATCGTTCAAAGGCACCATCCTCATGGCCCGAGAACATCATTTCATAGCCTACGAATCCCGCGCTGAGAGAGTCATGGCCCAGGACATCATGGTCTAAGGACATCATCTTAATGGTCCAAAGACAGCATTCATAGTCCGACGGGAACTTTCATCATGTTTATATTATGCACAATATACGTTGTTCTCTATCTGCAGGTAATCAGGCCGAAACAACCAAGCAGGCAGGAGCAGACCGCTCCAGTTCTTCGACGTCCCCCGTAAGAAATTCCTACTCTTACCCTACCATGCACCTTGCGTCCGTTCCTATGAAACATCACTGGTATATTTCGCTGCTGATTCCGGAACTACGTACGGCCTGATTCCTGTAAAACCAGGGATATGTAGGCAACTCAGAAACCAGGGTGCGGTCAAATTCTATCCCACAATTTCATCTCGGTCAAATTGGCCATCATATCTTTACCCGACAACTCTTTCATCCTTCCCGGGTAAAGAGGGGCAGCTGTTGATACCCAATTTTTCCTCAAATTATTTTCAAACTGGTATATAAGCTTTCAAAATCACTCTTTGCAATAATGAATATTTTTCCTAATTTTTGCATATTTTTATCTAAATTATTTCCCTATTTATTTAATATTGTATATTTTTATTATTCATAAATTGTGCTATAAATAATATCAAATTGTTTCTCAGCTCAGTATGTTATTTATAATCATTTTTATCTATTAAAATCCAATTATTTCACGAATTAGTCAATTGGGTCTTATTTAATTTCAATTACAATAATTTTGCAATTATAGCCCAATTGAACATTGTGTATTATTGTAATTCGAAACTTATGCATTTTTTACACTTAATATTATTTAATTACTGTAATTTCATCTATTTAAACTCAATTTTATTTTTGTACAATTATTGGTAGTTTATTTAATTATTTATCTATTTTTGGGTATTTAATATCTAGCCATTTATTATTTAAAATCTAGCCTAATTAACACCAACCCAAACCCAATTAAAATACCCAACCCAGATCATAAAAAACCCAGCCCAAACCCATCAAATACCCGACCCAATCCCAAGCCAATCTGAGCCGTTGATCAGATCAGATCAACGACCAAGATTTTAATTACCTAAAATATCTCTAACCTAAAACCCCCCCTTCCGTCTCATTTCCTTCGAGACGGTTCCTCTCTCTATCTCTCTCTATGACTCTCCAAAAGTCTCTTTGACTTCGTCTTCTCCGATGGACTCCAGTCATCTTCTCCGGTGGATTCTCACCGGAACTTTGGTTCCCTATCATCTCCTGGCCATCTACCTGCCTCTCACCTGCTCAGTGATACCCTGAGTTCTTCAGATAAGCCTGGAGCGGTCCACTCACCTCCTTTGAGCCTCTTTCCATTTTCCGGCCTTTCCCCAGCCGTTTGAGTAAGTGTTACAGTCTCTCCGGCCTAAATCTATGTCGTTCATGAGGTTTTCCCTCTTTTCTGGGTTCCACGAAACCCTATCTTCTGTATCTCTGTTTTATTTTAAGATCCGTTTTACATTTTTACAATATTATGAAGTTTCTCTATGGTTTTCTCCGGAAAATCTCGTTTTTAAAAATTTCAAAGCTTGGGTTTCTATACCCTGTTCTCAAAACAGTATTTCCTCTTGATTTTAGTCATCTATGCTATGTTTAAGTGAGTATCTCATGATTTCTTTTTGTTTGAACTATTATTGCTAGAACCCTAGTGTTCTAGGTTGATCCATATTGTTTGACTATGTTTACTCGTGTGTTTCTTTATCACTTTCGCTTGATTCATTATTATGACCTCTTCTTGTTGATTTCTATGAGTATATCTTCATGTCTATCAGTGACTGCTATTTAAATGTTTGAAACTCTGACCTCTACTGTACTGGCTGTCTACTTGCCGATTTATATCAGTCCTGTTGTGTAAGAATCCCCAGGCCTGTGATGCCTTCCTTGAATAGGTGATTCTGTATGTCCTTTGTAATTCTGTACCAATTTTTGAGTGCTTTCCTTACTCATATGATACTTTCCTTAACTATGTTGGATTCCCTGTGATTGTAACTAGGTCCGAGATTACTTCAATTGATTTTTTAAAGTTGATACTCTTCTTTACTGTATAAATATAATGTTAGTTCAACTTTCCTTAATTATATACTATGTATTTGGCTCTTATAATGTGCCATATGATTTTCTTGTCTCTAATTAAATAAAATCAGTCCTATAAGTTGATTTCCTTTCCTTACTTAGCTTGACTGCACCATTTGAACTTGACTCCTTAATTGAAGGAGTCCAGTATTTTAATTGATACTAATTGGTTGTATTTCTATAACTGTGCACCCTTTACCTATGTGACTACTCGTTTTTCAAACTATATATACCCTGTCTTCTCTCTTTACACAGACACTCAAAAACAGACTGGAAAACACACTCTTGATCACACAAACATACACAGACATCTACACTACTTGTGCTCTTTCTTTCTGTATCTCTTTGGCTCTATTTGCTGCTCTCTATTCTTGCCTATTATTAGCCGGCTGCAAGCCAAGGCTAATAGTGCTATCATTTTACTCTCTTCTGCTTTGCTCTCTCTCTTAACACTGGTATGTTCTAATTTAAGTTTACAAAATCCTCAAACAATATGTTTCAATTTTGGTTAAGATTCTTGTTGTTTCTTTTGTGCTTTTACTTATGGTTCTATTGCCTACCATGTAACTAGTATGTCTACTCTCTTTCTATGATCTCTCTTCTTCTTCTAAGCCTAGCATGATTCCTGTTTTTCTCTCTATGATTCATTATGGCCTATGTGACTCTTTACTTCTTCTTTCTGCATATTTAACATCTCTTCATGTATTTTTCTTTATCAATTGCCTGACTTCTAATACACCTATAATATTTAGTATTCTCAGATCTGTATCTATAATGTATGATAAACTCTTGGCATATCATACTCTGTGAAAATCTGTAACTTTGTGCTAAGGATTAATTACTGCAAAGATGCTGCTACCATTGCTTGTCCCAATCCCTTTTCCCTCTTTGTGTTTGCTTTTCTTGAAATCTGCATATTTGCTGAGTTGTGACCATTCTACTGTCTCCTTTTCAAACTAATTGTACATGAAATATCTTTATATTATTCTCTAAAGTCATGTTATTTCAAAACTCCTTTTCAAACTTAACGCTTTTTAACTACCCGCACTTTATACTACTCTTAGACCTTTAGGATCCACCCCCTCATTGTGAGCATTGTCTAGGGACCTTGAGTTCCTTCTGAACTTTGACACACTGAGGCAGGTAATTCTACACTGCACCTATCTCAACTTTGGCAATTGCTAGGTGATGGTATCGGCCAGGGCCCTCACAAGGACCTTTGGGAGCTTTGCCGCACCCAGGCTATGTAAGGCTATGAAGATCGAAAGGGGTGAGGCTGGAAGGTTGGTCCTGTTTGAAGGCTCTCTATAGAATAACTTCTTATTTTTCTCTTTGCAATTACTATAATTCATTTGCTATGGTCTGTAATTATTTGTAAACAAACAAGTGGGGCTGGATAGTGAATATGGGAGGGAATTATGCATGTTTAGTGTAGTATGAGTAGAAATCATGACTTAGGCTTTATTTCCCTACGTGCGCAATAGTATCATGCCTATGACATGCATACCATACATTAAAAATCATGTTTAGGTTCTTCATCCTAACATATCTATTATATTCACGCCATCTGACACCATGTTCCTAGCATAACTAAATGGGTAACAAAAAGCTGTCATAATGTATTGCTCATGCATTTTATAAACATGACATATAGAAACCATTTCTTAAGATGATATTTTGTGCATTAGATATCCTTCCCCTTAGGATTCAGTATTTATCAGAACTTGAACGCCTAGTCAACATTTTTTAATACTCCCATAAAATTGGTTAACCTATTTAAAACAATTTCCTGCAAACGTGTATCTATAAAAATCAGAATCCAAGTGTGCATGTTCACTCTTTAAAACAAGTAGGCAATGTATACGACGCCTAGGCAAACCTTAGGCCTAATACGTATTAAAATCAAATCAATCATGTTCTTATAGTTTAATTCAGTAACATTTTGAACCCTGTTGTTCACACTTTTGTTTACCTCACTGAAGTTCATTTTACTTTTATTAAAACTGCTGCTCTATTTTAACAATCTCGAAGTTGTGGATATAGTTCCTTTTACTGATTTTCACTGATTCTTGTCCCATTATATTTTCAAACTACTGGGATTTCAAAAGATGCCTCATTCTGATCAGAATCGCGCCATTTCGAATCTCTGCTCTGTATTTCCCTAAAGCCACTATATTTTGATAAAAAATTATTACATTTTACTACTTCTTTACTACAAACCTTTGAAAACTGATAATTATTACTCTAGGTTGAGCCACTGTATTTTAGTCCCTTATCCTTTAAAATTACTTCAAACCCATGATTTAACGACTTTCATCTATGTTTACTGAAAGCTTTAAATCACTGCATTTCCATGTTTTACCGCTGCCTTTAACTACTGTATATTTTGAAATCAACTATCAGTTTTAATTAAAGTTTCTGTCTTCATTAAATTTTCTAACCCAGATTCCTACTATTTTGCTAAAATTCCTATTTTCGAACTCCTGTCCTGAGACTTTAATCGTGTTTGAGACGTGCTACTTACATGCCTATGTGTGGAGGGACATGTGAGCCTTTCTTTGCCTGTATATGTTCCCTTTTATGTGCAGTCCTACTTGTTTTGTATGTCGCCTAGTATTTTATCCTTTCAACCTAGGGGTTCATCCTAGTTCTTGCCTTGTAGGATTAGTAGTCCTAAAACCCTTCAGGACTTATAGGATGGGATGGGTAATGGCACGCAATAAGCATTCGTGACCAACACACGCATTTGAACCTTTACGGGGTGGGAAGGGTAGAATACGGATATGATGAACGGTGCGCTAATCCCACGTGTTGTCGCCTCTTCGAGGTGTGACATACCGAGTATTGCATTGAAGTGATCCGTATTACTTTAAACCTAGGACAATTCTTTTCAACTGTTTATTCTAATGTTATTCCAAAACCTTTAAAGATTTTCATACTTGTTTTAAATCCCCTCTTATATGAACCTTACTTGTTACTTGCTCACCGTCCAAATTCACAAAACTTATTGGCTGGGACCACCCACAATTGTGTATCTTGAGGGGTGCCTAACACCTTCCCCTTGTGATAATTTCAAGCCCTTACCCAATCTTTTGTTACGCGAACTAGTTCATGAGTTATCAACTCTAGGTGCCCTAACGCACCATAAAAATCGTTAGGTGGCGACTCTTCCTTAAACCCTTTCTTTTAAGGAGTTGTCCAAAAATGTCATAAACCCGATCTCTCCGTACCTAACCCGTGCGATAGAAAAAGGCGGTGCGACACTAGTCGTAGAGACTAGGTGCCGTCACAAGACCGTTCGAAGGGTAAATTCAGGTTGTGACACTAAGTAACTCAAAATAAATTTAGGGTCACATATAAGGCACATACAAACATGCTTGTGAGTCCTAAAGCTACCCAACATAACATAATAGTAGCTACGCACGGACTCTCATCACTTCGTGCGTGCGTAACCCCCGCAAATAAGGACAAGCAATTATTTATAATCACCTATGGGGACAATTCCCTTTTACAAGGTTAGAAAAGAGACTCACGTAGTGCCGAGCCTACTTTCCGGGTCAAGAACGCGCCCGCAACTCCCAACTCGTCTCCAAAGGACTCGAAACTAGTCAAATATGGTATACATGAATTAATTTACACTAAAAAGTATGAAATTTCCCTACTTAAGTAGTTATTTCAACCTACTTTGAAAAATCCCAAAATACACCCCTAGGCCCACATGCTCGATTTCCGGAAATTTTCGAAGGAAACACTTACCCATAACCTAAGGATCATTAATATATAATTTTTGTATGATTTCATAGCTAGTTAGTGAGAAATTCCCTAAATTACCTAAAGCTCTAGGTTTTTACTCTAACCCTCAATTTTCACTAATTAGGAGGTTAACTTACCAAGGAATTCATGTATTAAACTAACATTGGAGTAGAAATTACTTACCTTTCAGTAGCCAAGTCGTTTGTCTCTTTGCCAAGCTCTCAAGGTCGACTATGGAGGAAAGAAATGGAGTAAAATGGTTCTTTACCGTATTTTAAAAGACCTCACTGCTTACAGGGTTTCCGCACCTGCGGCTCGAGGACCGCATCTGCGGTATCGCATCTGCGAGGATAGTCTCGCACCTGCGGAATTGGACAAGGGGACCTGGGCTCGCACCTGCAGAGAGGAGACCGCTCCTGCGGCTCCGCTCCTGCGGAATATGATCCGCACCTGCGAGAAATGGCAGCCTCACCTGGGGTCTCACCTGCGAGGAAAGGACCGCAGGAGCGGTCTCGCACCTGCGACTGGGCAACCGCAGGTGCGGTCACATCAGACCTAGTGCACCAGCATATGTTGCTGTTAGTTTTTTTTGGCCTCGTTTGATGCCCGAATGGCATCTAGGCCCACCCGAGCCCCCATCCAAATATACCAACAAGTCCTAAATCATAATACGGACTTGCTCGAGCCTTTGTAATACTCAAAACAATGCTAAAACTCAAAATCACACCTCAAAACCCCTAGAATCAAACTTAAGAACTTTAAGTTCTTGAATTCGCTAACAAATGGGCCGAACTGACCTATACTACTCGGAATGACATCAAATTTTGCAAGCAAGTCATAAATGACATAACAGAACTATTCCCGGTTTTAGAATTTCGTTCGGACCTCGATAACATAAAAACACGTTCCAAACCTCAATTTGAACTTAAGGAAACTCTTATTTCGCTATTCGGGGCAAAAACGCTCTCGGGTCATCCAAAACCCATTCCGGACATACGCACAAGTCCGAAATCATCATACAAAGCTACCAGAATCGTCGAAACGCGATTCCGAGGTCGTTTACTCACAATGTTGACCGAAGTCAAACTTGTCCTTAAAGGCCAAGCTTAAGGAACTAAGTGTTCCTATACCATTCCAAACTCTTCCATATCCCGAATCACCCGTTCCCACAGGTCATAAATCATAAAAATACACTACGGGAAGTCTCATTTAGGGGAACAGGGTCCTATAACGCAAAATGACCGGTCGGTCGTTACATTCTCCACCTCTTAAACAAACGTTTGTCCTCGAACGGGGCTAGAATCATACCTGAAGTGCTGAATAAGTGTTGATACCGGCTCCGCATGTCCTCCTCGGACTCTCAAGTCGCCTCCTCGACGGGTTGTCCCCTCCACTGGACCTTCACTGCAGAGACTCTCTTGGACCTCAACTGGCAATCATGTCGTTCAACAATAGCAACCGGCTCCTCCTCGTAGCCCAACCTCTCATCAAACTGAATGGTGCTGAAATCAACCACGTGAGAGAAGTCGGCGTGGCACCTTCGGAGCATAGATACATGAAAGACCGGGTGAACCCCGGATAAACTGGGAGATAAAGCAAGATCGTAAGCAACCTTTCCAACTCGCCTCAACACCTCGAAAGGACCTATAAACCTCAGGCTCAGCTTGCCCTTATTCCCAAACCTCAAAATACCCTTCATCGGCGAGACTTTCAACAGGACCTTGTCCCCCTCCATAAATGATACGTCACGCGCCTTCTGATCCGCGTAACTCTTCTATCTGGGCTGTGCTGTGAGGAGCCTCTCCTAAATCAACTTTAATTTTTCAAAAGCATCCCTCACCAGGTCGATGCCATATAACTTATCCTCGTCAGGCTCAAACCACCCGATAGGAGAATGACATCGCCGGCCATACAAAGCCTCAAATGGAGCCATCTCGATGCTGGACTGATAACTATTACTGTAAGCCAACTTAACCAGAGGCAAGAACTGGTCCCACTGACCTCTGAAGTCAATCACACATGCCCTGAGCATGTCCTCCAATATCTGAACTGTCTGCTCCGACTGACCATTAGTCTGAGGGTGGAATACTGTGCTGCGATCTATCTGGGTGCCCAACTCGCTATACAATGCTCTCCAGAAGTGCGAGGTGAACTGAGGACATCGATCTGATATAATGGACACAGGCACACTATGTAACCGAACTATCTCCCGAATGTAGATATGGGCCAACCTCTCAGAAGTATAAGTAGTAGCTACTAGAATGAAATGGCCGATTTGGTCAACCTATCCACAATGACCTAAACCCGTCAACCTTTCGCAAAGTCTGAGGCAACCCAACCACGAGTCCATAGTGATGCGCTCCCACTTCCACTCAGGAATGGGCATCTGCTGAAGTAGGCCTCCTAGCCTCTGGTGCTCATACTTGACCTGCTGGCAATTAAGACATCTAGACACATACTCCACTATGTCCTTCTTCATCCGCCTCCACCAAAAATGCTGCTTCAAGTCACGGTACATCTTCATAGCACCAGGATGAACAAAATACTGTGAACTGTAAGCCTCCTCTAGAGTCCTCTCCCTCATGCCATCGACATTAGGAACACACAGACGTCCCTGAAGTCTCAGAACACCATCCTCACCCATAGTAACCTCCTTGGAACCACCCTGAATCACTGTCTCCCATAGCTCTGCCAAACACGGATCATCAAACTGCCGGGCCTTAATCTCCCCCAATAACGAAGACTGAGCAACCACATGTGTAAGAACTCAGCGGGGCTCTGAAAGGTCCAACCTCACCAGCCGATTAGCCAAGGAATGAATGTCCAAGGCTAGAGATCTCTCCTCTACTGCGATATAAGCCAAACTACCCATACTCTCAGCCTTCCTGCTCAAGGCATCTGCTACCACATTTTCCTTGCCCGGATGATAAAGAATGGTGATATCATAATCCTTCAGCAACTCAAGCCACATGCGCTGCCTCAAATCAAGATCCCTCTGCTTGAATAAGTGCTGCAAGCTGCGATGGTTTGTATAAACCTCACAAGACACCCCGTACAAGTAGTGCCTCCAAATCTTAGAAGCATGAACAATCGCCGCCAACTCCATGTCGTGCACATGGTAGTTCTTCTCGTGAACCTTCCACTGGCGAGAAGCATAAGCAATAACTCTCCCCTCATGCATCAACACACACCCCAAACCAACGCGTGAAGCGTCACAATATACTGTATACATCCCAGAACCAGAAGATAATATCAAAACTGGTGCTGAGGTCAATGCTGTCTTGAGCTTCTAAAAGCTCGCCTCACACTCGTCGGACCATCGGAACGGGGCATTCTTCTGAGTCAATCTAGTCAGTGGGGCTGCAATGGATGAAAAGCCCTCCACAAATCGCCGATAGTAGCCCGCTAGACCCAAGAAACTCCTGATCTCTGTAGCTCAAGTAGGACGCGGCCAACTCTGAACTGCCTCAATCTTCTTAGGATCAACCTTGATACCCTCTTCAGATACCACATGTCCCAAGAATGCCACGGAATCCAACCAGAACTTACACTTGGAGAACTTAGCATATAGCTTCTACTCTCGCAAAGTCTGGAGCACAACTCTCAAATGCTGTTCGTGCTCGCCCAAGCTACGTGAGTAAATCAAAATGTCATCAATGAAGAAAATGGCAAAAGAATCAATATACGGCCGGAACACCCTGTTCATCAAGTCCATAAATGCTGCTAGGGCATTAGTCAAGCCAAAGGACATCACCAGAAACTCATAATGGCCATATCTCGTACGAAAAGCAGTCTCTGGAACATCCGAGTCCCGAATCTTCAATTGGTGGTACCTCTATCTCAAGTCGATCTTAGAAAACACCCGAGCACTCTTCAACTGGTCAAACAAATCATCGATACGCTGCAATGGATATTTGTTCTTAATGGTGACCTTGTTAAACTGGCAGTAGTCAATACACAATCGCATAAACCCATCCTTCTTCTTCACAAACAGCACTAGAGTACCCCAAGGCGATACACTCGGCCTGATAAACCCCTTAGCCAACAACTCCTCAAGCTGCTCCTTCAATTCCTTCAATTATTTCGGAGCCATACGGTATGGGGGAATAGATATAGGCTGGGTGCCCGGAGCCAAGTCAATACAAAAATCAATATCACGATCCGGAGGCATGCTTGGAAGGTCTGAAGGGAATACATATACTAACTCCCAAACTACTGGCACCCAATCAATCATTGGAGACTCGACAGTGGTGTCCCGCACATAAGCAAGATAGGCCAGAAAACCTTTCTCGACCATATGTCGAGCCTTCCGGAAGGACATAACTCGACTGGCTGCACTAACTGAGGAACCTCTCCACTCCAGCCTAGGCATCTCGGGCATGGCTAGAGTAACTGTCTTGGCATGGCAGTCTAGGACGACATGATAAGGAGATAGCCAATCCATGCCTAGAATAACCTCGAAATTAACCATGTCGAGCAATAGGAGGTCCACTATGGTTTCAAGCCCACAAAAATGTAATCACACAGGACCGATAAATCCGGTCTACTACCACAGAATCGCCCACGGGAGTGGACACATAAATAGGAGTACCTAAGGACTCGCGAGGAACATCCAGGAAATAAGAAAATAAGGCTGATACATATGAATAAGTGGATCCTGGATCAAATAACACTGATGCCTCTCTACCACATACTAAAATAGTACCTGTGATCACGGCGTCTAACGCCACTGCATTTGATCGGTCCGGGATAGCAAGAACCTGGCTGGAGCACCGGATGACTGGCCTCCGCTGGAATGAATAGGAGCTGGCTGAGCTCCCCCTGCCTGGCCTCCACCTCTGGGATAACCTCTACCAGCCTGTCCTCCACCTCTGAGCGGACGGGGCGCCGGTGCTGAGAATGTGGGATGATAACTCTGCTGAACGGCCTTGTCCCGAAGCCTGGGATAAGTCCTCCTCATGTGGCCTGGATCCCCGCACTCATAACATCCCCTCGGTACCATAGCATGCTCAACTGAAGATGAAGAACCCTGGATAGCTGGGGGATGGTGAGAACTCTCTAGCATGGCACTGAAGTAAGGACTAGAAGACCCTTGATGACCGAAATACCCACCGGAGGAACCCTGAATGGCTGGTGGGCGGTAAGAACTCTCCGGTATGGCGCTAAAATAGGGCCTCACTGGAACACCACGGGGAGGTGGTGGAGGACCTGCATGTGGAGGCTTGCTAGGTTGGCCCCTACCGAACTGAACTCTACCCCTGGCTGGGGAACCTCTGAAATCTGCAGAAAATCTAGCTCTCTTATTCTGCTGACCCTGCTCTCTGCCCCTTGATCGATAACCCTCAATCCGGCGAGCTATCTCGACCACAAGATGATAGGGAGTCCCTACCGCCACCTCTCGAGCCATGTTGGCCCTAATACCTGAGTGCAGCCCAGCTACAAATCTCTACACTCAACATCAGTAGTAAGTATCATAAGGGCATGACGAGACAACTCAGAAAACCTGGCCTCGTAGTCTATCACCGACATCTGTCCCTGCTCCAGCTGCTCAAACTGATAACGCAACTCTTCCCTCTCAGAGGGTGGAATATATCTGTCCAAGAACAACTGAGTGAACTGCTACCAAGTGATGGAAGGGGAACCTGCCGGTCTTCCACGGATATAGGACTGCCACCATCTGCGGGCCCTACCCTCTAACTGGAAGGTAGTGAAGTCAACTCCATGGGACTCTAATATCCTCATGTTGTGCAGTCTGTCCCTGCACCTATCAATGAAGTCCTGGGAATCCTCGCCCCGCTCACCTCCGAAGATAGGAGGGTGCAATCTGGTCCACCTGTCCAATAACTTCTGCGGATCGCCGTCCGCAGCTAGTCTGAGCTCAGGTGCTGCCGCTACAGGCTGGGCGCCACCAACGAGCAGTGTACCCAGGGTCTAATATACTGCTGCTGCATGACCTGCAGCCTGGGCAGTAGGGGTATGGACTCCCCCTCCCGCCTGAGATGTGGCAGGATCCGCGGGAAATAAACCAGCATGAGTCATAGTATCCATGAACCGCATCATACGGCCCATGACCTCTTGGAAGCCTGGTGCGGTCATAAAGTCCACTGGAGCAGGATCTGCTGGGGGCACCTCGCCCTGCACCTCCTTAACGGGGTCCTCTGCTGGCGGTGCATCTGGAATAGCTCTGGGATGCCCCCTCCCCTACCTAGGGCCGGTGCCCTACCCCAGCCTCTGCCGCAACCTTGGACGACGGGGGTAGCGGCATCTCCCAGGTCTGGAACGTTAGATGCACGCGTCCTCACCATCTGTGAGAGAATAGAAGAGTGAGATTTAGTATACCATCGATTGCACGATAAAATATGAATAAAGAGAGGTTTCCTAACACCCTATAGCCTCCCGATGATAAATATAGACGTCTCCGTATCGATCCACAAGACTCTATTAGGTTTTCCCGAGACTTGTGAGACCTACGTGAACCTAGAGCTCTGATATCATGTTGTCACGACCCAAATCCTAATTCAGGCCGTGATGGCACCAACTCCGATGTCAGGCAAGCCAACCTTATTTTTGCTAGTGACCCCTTCTTAATTTATCAAACAATTTACTAATTCTTGTGAAATATTTTGAACTTAATTACGAAATAAACAAGGGATTAAAACTACCAAAAAGAGAGAAATAACTAAATTAGTTACCACCACTAATTACAACTCAAAATAATGTAATATCCACTACGTGGGGGTGCCAGAAACTGGCGTCACAAGTCTACATGCATCTAATAGAAATGAGTATCCAAAAGAAAATACAAGCCTGCCCTACTGTCTGATGAAATATAAACAGACATAGCAACAGAAAAGAGGAACTCCAAGGTGCTTCCAGAGAAAAACGTCAAGAAAAACAGCTCACTGAGAAGTCCACACCAGCTATAGGTCAGGGACGAACTCCGACCGAATACCCAGATGCACCTACCTCAAAACCTGTACAGTTAAGTACAAAAGCGTAGCATGAGTACATAAACAAATATGTACCTAGTGAGTATCCCGTCTAATCTCGAAGAAGTAGTGACGAGAGGTCGACGTGATACTTACTAGGGTCAAAATTAAATAATGTAATTAAATGAAGGCTAGGCAGGAATAGCAGTCGTAGTAATCACAAAGACATGAAATATCAAGTATAAATTGTAATTACCTTTGCAAGTCAAATTTCACTAGCATATAATGTACTAAATCTCCTTTTCACATGAATCAATTTATTCAAGTATCACAAAACTCCTAGTCAAATATAGCACATAATATGTCGAAAGCGTGCGGCCGAAGCATCGCAAAAATAAATGTGCACTGTCGAGGGTCGAACCATAGATGCATCTATTACCCCGGTCGCGAATCGAACATGCGACGCGATTTGCATAATGGTAGGGCTATCCCGCTCACGAATCATGCATGCGATGCGGGTGCCCGTATACATACACAGAATTATCAAGAATTCAAGGATTTAACATAGATTATACTTGAAGACAAGAATTTAAGCAATGTAATGTTTGAATGTAACTTCCTAAATATTCTCATACCATTTCAGGGATACTAAGCAACTCAAGATACATTTAGGGTCACATATAAGGCACATACAAACATGCTTGTGAGTCCTAAAACTACCCAACATAACGTTATAGTAGCTACGCACTGACTCTCGTCACTTCGTGCGTGCGTAGCCCCCGCAAATAAGTACAAGAAATTATTTTTAATCACCTATGGGGACAATTCCCTCTTACAAGGTTAGAAAGGAGACTCACCTCGTGACGATATCATCCGTCGAATCAAGGATGCGCCCGAATCTCCGAAATCTACCCTCGACGACTTACAACTAGCAAAACATGGTATATTTGATTCAATTTCAGTTCCAAGAAGGAGAATTAACAAGAAATCCTAAAATTAAGCATTCTTGAAGGTTTTTGGAATTTTGACCCCGGGCCCACACGTCCGGATTTTGAAAATTCTTGAAGGAATCAATTACCCGGAGTCTAAGGATCATCGTTATGCAAGTCCTTGCTAGAATTCAAGGAAAAAATGAGTAATTCATAATTTCCCAAAATCCCAAAATTTCTATCAATTTCTATGAATTTTTAGGATAATTAGAAGGGAATTTCATTAGGCATTGATGTTAAAATCATGAAAACTAAGGAATTAACTTACCTTGATGACAATGGTGGAACACCCTCTTGAAATGCTCCCAAAACCTTGAGGAGGAAGATGAAAATGGAGGAAAAATGGGCTGGGTCCCGTATTAAAATGCATTGCCCAATTGCTTGTACTATGCGATCGCAGCTGGGCCAGTGCGTTCGCACAGAGAAATGCCCAGGGCCCTCAAGAATGCGATCGCTGAGAGCAGCAGCAGGCAGGNGGGGTTGGGGGGGGGGTGGGGGCCTGCGATCACGGAGAACAAAAAGGGCCCAGTCAAGCATACCCTGTGCGATCGCAAATAGACCTGTGCGATGTCACATGTCATTCTCCCACCCCAGGTCCAACCTCTTGTGCGATCGCATCTGATTTCCTGCAAATGCACTAAAGAAAACTAGACAGAAAAATTCTGGTGTTTTGGAGATAACTCCGAGGGGTCTGAAACTCACCTGAGCCCCTTGGGACCCTGTTCAAAGACACCAACAAGTCTGTATTCATGATACGGACTCGCTCGAACTTCCGAAACATGAAAAACAACAACGAAATTCAAAATTCAACCCCAAAACCAAATTGAATCAACTTAAGAACTTAAGAATTCTAGAATTCAATTCATTGCGCCGAACGGGTCTATATTACTCGGAATGACTTTAAATTTATGTAGACAAGTCATAAATGACATAACGGAACCATTCCCGGTCTCGGAATTGTGTTCGGACCTTGGTAGCATAAAATCACATTCCAAACCAAATTTCAAGTTCTATGAAAATCCTCAAAACTTCACTAACTCTAAATTTCCCATTTTGATCCGAAACCCGTCAAATCAAGTCTGTTTCTTACCAAATTTCACAGATAACTTAAATAACACATATTGAACCTATTCCGGGCTCCGAGCTCATAATACGGGCCCGGCAACACAGGTTTCACATCAAGGTTCATTTTCATAAGCCTTTGTTATTTTCAGAAAATAATTTTCTTTTAAAATTCATTTCTCGGACTTGGGTCCTCGAAATTCGATTCCGGGCATACGCCCAAGTCCCATATTTTCCTACGGACCTTCTGGGACTGTCAACTTTATTCAATTAATTATCATAAATTTAACTCTTTATCAAGTTTCCACATAAAGGCTTCTCGACTACGCGCCCGGGCTGCGCACACACATCGAGGTGAGATTGACGGAGGCTTTCGGGGCCTTGGCACATAGTCATAATTAAATTTAAATAAGATGACCTTTTGGTTCATCATAATTAACTGAAATAACAACAATATTTGAACTAACATATTACAATTTCGAAATAGAAGACTCTATACAATTTTACAATCCCAAAACCGGCAGTACAAGTCATAAGCTCTACTGAGTTACTAGGAGGTCTACAATTACAAGTGTATTGACATAAGGGAAAATAGTATAAACACAACATCAAAAGGTGACTACGAAGCCTGAGAACATAGCAACAAGTTTACCTTGAGTCTCCACAACACAATCCACAACAAGCGATCGGTTGACTCTGATATACCTGGATCTGCACAAAAATATGCAGAAGTGTAGTATGGGTACACCACAGCGGTACCCAACAAGTATCAAGAGTAACCTCCGTGGAGTAGTGATGAGGAACAATCAAGACACCTACTGGACTAAATAACCTGAGCGACTATAAGTGTAGAACTAACAGAATATGTTATCTCTGTAAAACTATGCATAATGACGATGATAAGATGGTACTTGCAATAAGAAATAGAAGCAACAACTAGCAACGGAACACAACAAGTAATAACATAGTACAGTAAGATGAACACAGTCTAAATCCGGTGAACAAAATTAAAAGAAGGGCATGTAGAAACTAGATGAAAATAACCACTTTCACATCAGGTTTTATCCAATAATCTCCACGAGGTACCGAACCTCAAAATATTCATAATTCACGGGGCCCAATTTGTGAACTCTAAACACTTAGCGTCTTGTGCCTTCATTACAACCAATAACTGCACGGACGACGCACATGCCAATAGAACCCTTCTCACGTAGAGGCAAATAGACGAGGGTGTATAGAAATGATCAATAAAATCAGGATCCATTTTCTTGAATCGTTAGGGGTGATTAACTACGTGTATGATTGTGCCAGTGTTCTATAACAGTACCAGTCAACAAGTAAGAGTAGTGAAATGAATGACACATATGAAACGATTACCATGAAATGAACACGTTATAACTTACACAGAGTAGGCACACCACTACACAAACAACAACAATAACAATGCCCCCAGGCCATCACAAGTCATCACAGTCAATCCCCGACATAGCCCACCTTGTCTCGCCATGTACGCAATATTAAAGTAAATGCCCGCCTTGTCTCTTCACACGTGCATAATAATGTTACCACCTTGTCTCGCCACATGCGCAACCCACGTATATAACCCGCCTTGTCACGCCGTATGTGCAAATATCAATAGTAAAAATAGCATGGCAGAAACCTCGTGCAACACAATAACATCCGCACGACAAAAACCTTGTGCATCAAAATAACAACTGCACGGCAGAAACCTCGTGCCTCATAATAACAAACGCACAGTAAAAACCTCGTGCATCACAACAATAAGTATAACACCAACAATGACAATAACACAAGAGTACTACAAATAAATCAACTCAGAAATTCCCGAACTCAAAGAAACGAACACACAAAGAAAGATACAACAGAAAATAACGATTCCACCTAGCAATAGCTCAACAAGGAAGAGATATTGTGTAGAAATGGCCTCCACATAAATACAATTCAATGACTATAAGTGTAGAACTAACAGAATACGTTATCTCTGTAAAACTATGCATAATGACAATGATAATATGGTACTTGCAATAAGAAATAGAAGCAACAACTAGCAACGAAACATAACAAGTAATAACATAGTACAGTTAGCTGAACACAATCTAAATCCGGTGAACACAATTAAAAGAAAGGCATGTAGAAACTAGATGAAAATAACCACTTTCACATCAGGTTTTATCCAATAATCTCCACGAGGTACTGAACCTCAAAATATTCATAATTCACGGGGCCCAATTTGTGAACTCTAAACACTTGGCATCTTGTGCCTTCATTACAAACAATAAATGTCAACGACAAGGGATATCTGCACATTTTACTGACTCTGATATACGTGGATTTGCACAAAAATGTGTAGAAGTGTAGCATGAGTACACCACAACGGTACCCAGCAAGTATCAGGACTAACCTCCATGGAGTAGTGACGAGGAACAATCAAGACACCTACTGGACTAAATAACCTAAGCAAGTGTAAGTGTAAAACTAATCAACTAAGTTATCTTTGTAAAACTATGCATAATGACAACGATAATATGATACTTTCAATAAGAAATAGAAACAACAACTAGCAGCAGAACACAACAACTAATAACACAGTAGAGTAAGCTGAACATAATCTAAATCTAGTGAACACAATTAAAAGAAGGGCATGTAGCAACTAGATCAAAATAACCATTTTCACATCAGGTTTAATCCAATAATCTCTATGAGGTACCGAACCTCAAAATATTTGTAGTTCACGGGTCCCAATTTGTGAAACCTAAAAACTTTGCATCTTGTGCGTTCATTATAACCAATAACTGCAGGGAAAACGCACTTGTAAATAAAACCCTTCTCACATAGAGGCAAATAGATGAGGGTGTATATAAATGATCAATAAAATCAATATCCATTTATTGAATCGTTAGGGGTGATTAACTATGTGTATGCTTGTGCTAGTGTTCTATCACAGCTCCAGTCAACAAGAAAGAGTAGCGTCAACGATTGACACATAATAAACGATCACCATAAAATTAACACGGTATAACTCACACAGAGTAGGCACACCACCACACCAATAAAAACAATAACAATTCCCCCCAGACCATCACAAGTCATCACAATCAATCCACGACATAACCCACCTTGTCTCCCCAGGTGCGCAATAATAAAGTAAATGCTCGCCTTGTCTCGCCGCACGTGCATAATAATGTTCCCACCTTGTATCGCCATATGCGCAACCCATATATATATAACCCGCCTTGTCAAGCTGCATGCGTAAATATCGATAGTAACAATAGCACGACAGAAATCTCGTGCAACACAATAACATCCGCACGGTAGAAACCTCGTGTACCACAATAACAACTGCACGACAGAAACCTCGTGCATCATAATAACAATCGAACAAAAGAAACCTCGTGCATCACAATAACAATCGAACGAAAGAAACCTCATTTATCCCAACAAAAAGTACAACAACAACAATGACAATAACACAAGAGTACGACAAATAAATCTATTGAGAAATTCCAAAATTTCAAAGAAATGGAAGAAATGAACTCAGAAGGAAAGACACAACAGAAAATAACGATACCACCTAGCAATAGCTCAACAAGGAAGAGATATTGTGTAGCAATGACCTCCACATAAGTGCAATTCAACAACAAGGGAGATATCATGAGTCGATAATTCCAAATAAGGATAAAGCAACAATGATAAAGGATAACTAACTTCATTTAGGATTTAGCACTCACGAAAGAGGCATAACAATTGCAATAAAGATAAGCAATGGAAAGATAATCATGGCCTCAATTAAGGATAATAATTACAAAAATGATAATAATAAACAGTTAAGGTAAGCATGGCAATCGAAGAGGCAAGAACTTCAGTTAAGGTACACAAGAGTCAAATATGCAATATGAGTGTAACATGAAGCAATTAATTCCAAATAAAACACGTAGAGGTGAAACTAGTAAATAGGAAAAACTTAAGATAATAAAACAACCTCATAGCTAATGAACATAAGAACCTACGAGCCCTAAAGATCAATTTTCCACAAATAACCTCGCATACATGGACTTTACATGATACAATTAGCATAAAAGACTAAAATACTAAGGGTTAATTCCCCCACACAAAGTCAGAGTGAATCCGGATAATGACTAATTATTACATTAATGAGGTGTTACAAAGGGTAACTGTAACTGTTGTGTGAAAGTTACATAACGGTCATTAATTGAAGATTTTTGAACCTACCCGTAGCTCTATCTGGATTCACTCTGACCGTGTCTCTTCCTCGCTTTGATTAGGTTGAGTTCCCCGTAGCTGATGAACTCAAAGGTTTATTGAATCGTGCCTCTTTGTTCCGTTCCTCTTTATAGAATCATATCCAGCTGTCACGTTTTCCTTGATCCATGTAGCTGGCTGAGTTGTCAAGAGTTAGCTTACGTGTGAGACTCTTTTTTTTTTTACCAATACACATATGTGTTACCTTTGTGTGCAAACTAACTAAAAATGTTTTTGGGAGTATCATTAGCAAAACCGAGGAAGGGTGGGTCATAAGGACCATACCTGAAACTACACGCGCCGGTGTAGGGATGGATTGTGGATTGTGATGGTTCCCCTTGATTGGGATGAAATTGTTACATGTGAGTTGTAAAATGAATGAGATCGACCCACACGACATATGTGTGGAGGCGGCTTAGCTGATCGGGTTGAGATCAGACTCCATGTTGCGCACATGGTGGTACTACTCCTACAACAACTTTCTTTCGCATCATATGTCAAACCACATTGTCTGTAGGGAGATGGCCTAGCCGATCGGGCGTGATCGGACGCCGTGCTAACAAAGGCGGTGGAATATTGGTGCTAATGATCTCCCATCCAAAAGTATATATATATATATATATATATATATATATATATATATATAAAAACTATTTTCGTATACCGAAAAATCGTTATGTTTCAATTGGCTATTTGAATATTGTTGGTTGTGACTTGTTGTTTCTATGTGTTGTGTTTGCCTCTATGGATACTCTACTTGAAAGAGGATTTTTAGTTATACATACTAGTACTATTCGATGGTTCTAACGTCCCTTTTGCCGGGGGCGCTACTGATACGCTCAATTTACACCTTAAAAGAATGTAAGCGATCATTGTCAAATATAGTAATCCAACAAGGTTGGGATTGAATCCCACAGAGAACAATATGAGGGCGTTTAGGAATGCTAGAGAATTATCACTTATCGCGCAGTGCCAAACAAATACGATTTTGGGTTTTTGATAATTGTTTATAACTAAATGCGAAAATATAAACTAACCTAGAAAGCAATTAAAATGATCGATGGCAACAAGTATCGATGCTTCGGGTATTACACTCGAGTAACGATCCAATGTATTTCACGATTTTACAAATATGAGCGGGTAATGTTAATTAGCCACGGATAACATTTCTTAATTAGCTTTTCCCAAAGACTAACAAGACTTCCTAATTGAATTATCCCTAACCCAATTAGGAGATTAAGCACTTCCGAGTTTGGCTACAAGTAGTTCAATCCTATCCCTAGGTAGAATCTATAAAATGAGGGTTAAATCCTCAAGTTCTTGTTAATTAATCTTTCCCAACCCCAAATAATCTTTTCCAAAACTAATTCGGAGTTAATGGGCGAGTCCTAGGGTTAGCTAATCCCTTTGGAAACATTAAAGAACAAGAATAATTAAAATAACAAACACCCACTTCACAAATATATGAAAATCATTCAATACATAAGCACAACAAGGTATTTAATCCACACTTTAAACATGAATATTCCCATAAACCATATTCAAGTGTTGGAAAAATACTACACACTTAGATATACAATACAAAGCAAGGAAATGAAGAAATAAACACAAATGGGTAAAGAAAACTTCACCACAATGTCGAAATCTACAAATCCAAAGTGTGTGTGCAAACCCACAAATCAATACTTGTTCTTCTCTACTCAAAATATATTTACAAGGTTGAAAATATGTCCAAAAATCGATATATCTATATCGTCTATGCATTTGTGTAAGAGATGCCAAGATATGCCTTTTATAGTGGGCCAAAATTCGGGTGAAAAGCGGACAAAAACACCCCTGTCGGGCTGATATGCGATCGCATACCTGTCGCATATCAGGGATGCGATTCGCATCTTCACTTTTT
>ML254482.1:35429-51120 GCA_005239495.1 Nicotiana undulata | reverse complement strand
AAAGATTTTATTAACGTACTTTTCATGCATTGCATTCATGTGCATTGACCTATGACCAGATGGTGTTATATACGTGTATATATGTAAATATATGTATATGGGATATGGGAAAGGTTATGGCGTTATATACGCACCACCACCTGATCAGCTGGTATATGATGATGATGTTGCCCACAGTGGCTGAAATATGATTCAAACGGCGTTATATACGCGTATATATGTATGTATATTCAAATGGCGTTATATACGCATATATATATGTATGTATATTCAAATGGCGTTATATACGCATATATATGTATGTATATATATATGTATATGGGATATGGGAAAGGTTATGGCGTTATATACGCACCACCACCTGATCAGCTGGTATATGATGATGATGTTGCCCACAGTGGCCGATATGATATGATGGGATGCCCTCAGAGGCTGATGATGTATGAAATATGTACCTATGCACGACATGACATTCATACGCATATGCATTACGCTAAAAGTAATTCATGATTTACAAAGTTATTCAGGCTTACGGGTTGAGTCATGTACTCTATATTTCTTCCATGTCTCTTATGTATTTATTTATGTGCCTTACATACTCAGTACTTTATTCGTACTGACTTCCCTTTTTGCCTGGGGACGCTGCGTTTCATGCCCGCGGGTCCCGATAGACAGGTTGAGAGTCCTTCAAGTAGGCTATCAGCTCAGCAGAAGATATTGGTGCACTCCATTTGCTCCGGAGTGTCTCGTTGGGTCAGTATGATTTAGACGTGTAATATTTGGTATGGCAGGACTCTGTCCAGACCTTTATGACATTTATGTACTCTTAGAGGCTTGTAGACATATGTAGTATACGTAAAAGATTGTACGGCATTGTCGGCCTATGTTTTGAGTTTATAAAGGATTATGTTGGCCTATTAGGATCGTATGTCACGTGTATATGATGATGTAATAAGAAAGATACGTTACGTTGGTGCTCGGTTGAGTAAGGTACCGGGTGCCCGTCGCGGCCCATCGGTTTGGGTCGTGACACCCAGGGTCCAAATGAGACTTCTTTGAACTCTGACACACTAGAGACTGGTTTTCCAATCTCTTATGAACTATTTTCTTAATGTGTGAGCATTTCCCGAGATCCCTGAGGCCCTTGGGAACTTTGACACACTGGAAGCCTGGTTCTAATGTGTTGTGGATGAATCACTATTATGTGCCTCAAAGTTGTTATGTTGGAAATCCTGGTTCCCAGGTTTATTTCGGCCTATGAAGGCTCCCTATAGTGTCTCATTATTATTATGTAATTCGTTTGTTATTCTGGGCTGTAATAATTTTGTAATAAACAGATTTGGGGATATTTAGTAAAGTTGGGGGATTTTTCTTATTTCCTTTTGTTAAACTGAGTAGAAATCCTGCCTATAGGATTCAATCACGCTGTCAATTCAGTTAGTTTGGTGAGAACTATGTGAGTCCTATATTGTGCTTAGAAGTCTTGCCTATAGGACTTTCATTTTGATTCTGTATTTTACATTTGCATATTAGAAATCTTGCCAATAGGGTTGACATTAAAATGCATATTAGAAATCCTGTTCATAGGATCTGTCAACTCATTAAATGTGCATTAGTGATCATGCCTATAAGACTTTGATGTTTGAGTTAATCGTTTTCTAGCAATCTGCATAATTTCTTCCCTTACACGGTTAATAGAAAGCCTGCCTATTGGATAAAATAAATCAGTCTCACACCTAGAGATCATGCCTATAATATTTAAACCAATTCAGCAATAGAAAGCTTGCTTATAGGATAAAAGAAATCAGTCTCACACCTAGGTATCATGCCTATAGGATAAAAAAATCAGTTTCAAATCTAGAAATCATGCCTATAGGATTTAAGTCAATTCAGTAATTAGAAATCATGCCTATAGGATTAAAAGGGAATAAAATCTATCTCTGCAAGTCAAAATCAGTGCTACACTTAGAAATCATGTATATAGGTCTATAATCAACAAGCTCGTAGAAATCATGCCTTTAGGATTCTGTTGATTGATTCTGAATTCAATCGCTATTGCCAATCACTTAGGCAATATACCAGTAGGACTTAATAATAACTATGGGTTTATAATTGTGATGTATTACTGCTTGAAGTGCCCAAATTTATACTGAATAAAATCAGTAGGAAAACAAATAGGTCTTAACGCTTGCCTTAATAAAACTGCCTCTGCACTCTGTTTTCTCGCATAGATATCCTGTCTATAGGAATCCAAAGTTAATAAAGTTTGCTAATTCAATTGCGTGCTTTTGTTGTCTATGTGGAGGTCAATATGAGCCCATACTTGTTTCTTATCTCAAAGTCCTATTTGTTTTTGCTTGTCACCTAGATTTCACATTTTTTAGCAACATAGGTTGGGTCTAGAACTATCCCAAATAGAGGTCCTAATACCTCCAGGGCCATAGGTAAGGGACGGGTAGTGCGCGGATAAGAAACGAGCTAGAATCAACTAGAATGCTTAAGTGACAACTTAAAGATAGTAATCGGGTAGTAACGAGATGATAGTCTGTGCGCTAATGCTATGAGTAACACCCCGACTTGAGGGAGTTACAAAGTATTGCACGGGATGATCCTATAGGCTAAAAAACGAGTTGTCCCAAAAAATGTCGAAACCCAATTTCGCGAGGAAAAGAGGGCGCGACAGTTGTTAGATCAGAGTTGCGTCAACGTAAAAGAGTAGGGAAGAACTTAACCTTGAGAAGTGACAAATACTACACCAGCACCAGCTCATTTGCGATGTGCAGCACCGTCAAAGTACATCTTCCATGGAGGTTGAACTTCAATGACCATTGCGTCCTCATCAGGCAGTTCATCAGTTAGCTCCCAATCATCAGGTATAGGGTGATCTGCCAAGAAGTCTGCCAATGCTTGTCCTTTTACAGCCTTTTGAGAGATGTACAAAATCTCGAATTGTTGAAATTGGAGATACCATCTTGCTAGTCAATCACTAAGAACATGTTTTGACATTACAAACTTGATGATATTTGCTTTAGAAACAAGACGAACAACATGAGCTTTAAGTAGTGCTTTAACTTTTGAATTGAGAAGACTAGCACCACACTGTCACGCCCAAAAACTGAGGGACGGGACCGGCGCCTAACCGAATGAACCCGGTCAAGCGAACCTGATTTTCCTTTCCTACCCAACGCGTTTCCCCGTGTTTATAGCATACATTATTGATATGAAATATCAAGAGAAAATAAAAAAAGGTGGACTCACAACATAAAGTCCATTTTTCCTCTTTTAACGTTTTAACATTAGATAATACCAAAACATACATACTAAATACAACAATCCCGATATGGGACCACAATTACGAGTAAGTACAACAACTACCCAAAATATATTTACAACCCACAGAGTGTCTACGGAGCCTCTAAGAGTACGGAGAAGAATGCATAGACTTGCCGGTAACAAGGCCCCGGCTATACCTCAAGAGAAACGACATAAACAAAATGAGTCAACATGAACTACACACAGCCCCGAGAGAAAGTGGGGCTCACCAAGACTGCTAAAGAGATGGAGGGAAGTCACCACTATCGGCGATCAGCGCTACCTGCTATAGAACCACCTACATCCATTTAAAAGATGTAGCGCCCCCGGCAAAAGGGATGTTAGTACCATTGAATAGTACTAGTATATATGAACAAACCTACTCTAGATAGGATAAACATCAACAGTCAACACAAATAGAGGCATCATACAACAATACACCGAAGCAAGGAAAAACACAAACAAGAGTTACCACATCCCTCATCCCGTTTTGCCATCTTTTGGTAAATGTTCTTTTAAGTTTCATCTTGTTATTATTATTACTGATCCACTGTGTCATTGTCACACGGAGTCCGATCTCTGCCCGATCGGCTAACCCATCCTAGGTGAACTCCGAATTTCAATCACATCACATATCACCACCGTGGCTGGGTCACACGAAGTCCGATCTCTTCCCGAATCGGCTAGGCTAACACCGTGGCATGTGCATTGCACACGGAGTCCGATATCTTCCCAATCGGCTAGGCCATCTCAATTGAAACAATGAGGACAATAATCATCATCATATCATAATCATATCACAATATCAAGTCATCCATGTGTACGGCATGGAGTCCGATCCCAGCCAGATCGGATAGGCCTTCTCACCCCTAGGACATTCTCCTGGTCCATTTATGGATATTTTAGATCACTTACATCATTTTTAACCTTTTTGATCCCCAACACATATTGTTCTTTGATTCATCTTTCATATCATTAGAGTCTCTTGATTCATATTTCACATCAGTCCAATCCTTTAATTCATATTCCACAATTTCCCAATCCATTGATTCATGTTTCGTATCAATTCAACCCCTTGTTTCGTATTTCAAATCATTACCATATCTTTTACTCATATTCCATATCAATCCACCCTTTCACATAATAAACACCTATCGCATAACAGGATCGCACACATAGTAAAAAGGGAAACATGACGATCACCATTTATACATTCCATTAGCAAAACAACATGGTAGTAGCATGGAACAATATAGAAGAAAGAATTCCTCATTTAAGCACATAGAACACATAAATTCCATAGAAAATCAACAAGAGAGTCATATCCGGAAAGTGAACACAACGGGTTTATCCTATGAGGATTAGAGTTAGCCATACATACCTCAAAGAGCTTTTCCTTAAGTTTATAAAATACACCAACACCTCTAGCAATAAAAATCTATAAGGAGATAACGGAAATCAATTAATAATTAAGAGGATTACCCATGGTGTAACTCTCTTAGGAATTTCATCAAACACCTAACATGTGAAGTAGACTACAAGGTTTAAAAATGGTAATCCCTTCTTCCCTCAACAAAATTTTAACATGAACTACCCAAATTAGTTCTTTAATATCACATACTAAAACTTAGTCCCACATGCATGGCCTATTTCTAACCCTCACAACATATTTGAACCATTAACCTCTTGCATGAAATTTTTGGAAGTAGGACTTTCCTGGATGAAGGACAATCTAAGGTTATATTCCTTGATTCTTGAAGGATTGAGCAAGATTTGGGTGGTTATGAAGTTAGTGCCCTTCTTTATTTCTCTATATGATATCATATCTCTCTAAAATCAGTAAAAAAAATGACCACAAATGAAGCCCCTAAACCTATTTATGAAAATGGGGTCGGGTTATAAAAATAGGAAGAATAAGCCTCCGAAACTGGGTCTACGATCGCAGAACGGACCTCAAAACAAGAATGTGGGCCGCAGAATGCATCGCGAAATAGGTGCCCAAAACTAGGCAACACTGGCCCAATTTGCGACATATTTTCGATCACAGAGTCAAAAATGCGATCGCAGATTCGACACAGGATTGCATTTGTTCCAGCTTTTGGTAATTCGATCATAACTTTTTGTAAGAATGTTCAAATGATGAAAGGTTTGAAGTGTTGGAAACTAGACTCAAAGTCCTTTCATTTGGTAGGTTATTCATCACATAATACCTTATATATATTTAGATATACTCGTTCAAAGTGTGGACTAGTGCAAGTACCTTGGGAATTTTAGCCTATTATGAAATTTTCCCATTTGGCTTAGACTTAGGCCTCCCCTTGGAACCCACCTTACTTATTATATGATTCATACATTTATCCACCACATCCAATTCACTTACATCATATTTATAGCACATAAAATATTATAATTAGTCTACCTGGCACCCCGAAATCCTATATTGCTTAGCAAAATTTTCCGGGGCCTTACATTCTGCCCCGCTTAGGATCATTCGTCCTCGAATGAGAGGTAGAGACTGACCCAAATACCTAACATAACATATCTCTTTTCTATCCTACCTCAAGTCCCTAAATTTTGACTAACTCCCAAAATTTTCAGAAATTTCGGCAGCATCTCCTTTGTAACTAGGCCTATCCACCTGTCAGAGAATCACCTAAAACCATCCTAAAAACTCATCAATAACTCGACAAAGCACCACAATGTATATACCCATAACACTAATTCTCAGCATCACAAAAACTACATTATCATAATGACACCTGAACATGGACTGCACATTTTTAGATCATACCACCAATAAGGTACCTTTCAAGTCAAAACTAATTGATATACAATCAAGCGAAAATATTTTCCTTCCATGACACTTTCGGCCTTCAAGGTGGCCTCCTTGACTTACAAGTTTTTCCATAACACATTCACGGAAGCAATCCCAACCCCTAAACTTACCTAACAAGGATGACAGCTAGATACCTCGCATAAGCTAACTACCCATTAACTTCATCTTCAATAATCTACACCAAAATGATACATAAAGGATCTTCCAACTACCTTCTTAGACATAGACATATGAAAACACAAATACATGAGAAACATCATACTCCTAGTGCAACCTAATGGGAAATGTGCTTATGTACCCTTCATTATCAATTCACATAACATCTTCAAGGGAAAATTTTGAGAATAACCTATTCACCCTCCTGAATTCTGAATCCCTATGCGAACACCCAAACTAAACCCGTGGTGACCTTCACGATTACTCTAAGATGTGCCATAATAAATTGACCATAAAATTACCTACTAAATATATGAGATCACAGGGTGACTTTGACACGTTTGAACCTTCAATACCAAATAGATCTAATACAGTAAGGAGCAACGGAGTTCAAGATTGAGCTGGAATTATTCAGGAATCCATTAATGTGCTGAGAAGAGTATTTCATAAGGTTATACTCTAAGAGACACGAGGATTTCTATTAATGATGCTGACATGGTTTAATCCAGGTGACTACATCAATTATTAGATAAATGAAGCATAGTGGTAACTAGTATTCTTAGATAAGGTGGATACCATGTATGTGAACTTGAGATTATTAAAGAAGTGATCAAGTAGGATACACCAGTTGTGTCCCTGTGTGTAAGGCAATTAGTTGAGCTCAAATGGTAAGACTCTTGCAACATGGGTGTGATAGAGTCCACAAATGGAACGTGTGGAATTGGATCTTACTCCTAACAATACGCGACATAAGGACTCGATGCCCCAAGCGCAACCTTTTGCATGATGGGTCAGTGACCACGTAACCCATCCAATACGACCCTTTTAAGACTTTTGAAAAAGGGACACACTTTGGTTTGAAATCATGGCAATTTAAGCTTGAACTTTAAGGAAAATCATTACTTTTGGAACCCACGAGACAAACCCTCGTAGCCCTAGAAAATCGTCAACAATGGCGAGAGAGTACTTAAAAATCATTCCGAGCTAGTGTAGAATAAGGCCTCGAAGAAACATGAATAATTATGAAAGGGTGAGAAGTCTTGATGCACTTATCGGAGAAGAGTAACCTAAGTCATCTAGTCACATGGACAAGCAGAGCAGGTAGATGATCGTTTAGGAGAAAATCTCACAAAGAGTGCGAGCAATATCTTTTTTTATCCTAACAGAAGGAACATACCCCGACCCATGATGCCATAAGGCATAAAGTTAGATTCACAAAGAGAGTTACCAGATGAAAACAGATAGTAAGGCAGAACAACTAAGAGCACCATTTGGAATCAACAAGCTTAAACAGAGTTGAAGACATTAGAAGTCTGTAGTAAAGGGGAAATTTGCCCACTCTCAGGTCGCTTGTAGAGTACATAAAAGTGAGGTTAATTAAATCAGATCATATAGTTGGATATCTAGTCGAGAAATTGAGATAATATCGCATTGGAGATTACGGGTAAACAACACATGATGCAAAGCAAATGAAAAGTAAGTGAGAGAGCTTATTGAAGTGACCCTTTACATTGTAACTACTAGGAAGGGGGGGTAATATAAGGGATCACGTGAAGCTAAAAACTTTGAAAGAAGATCTATGTATGTATTCACATGATGTATAGCTCCAGAATTCAAAAATCCAACTATGGCTAGCAACTCTACTTCACAATGAAGCTTTACAACACCCTTATACAAAACCAGCTATTACCAGCCAAGTTGGGGAGATGCAATAAGACTTGGCCGAGAGAAAGGCTTGACATATGAATGTGTTACTAGGGGTATCGCTCCTTGGTTAACCCAAAACCAAAAGGTGAGAGTCAGACTGATAAGCGGATCGTTGGACTAGCACATGCGTAGATAATCCATTATCGAAAAGGAGATCATTCAATCTCAGCAATTGTGGCATGTTATTAACCCTTGATGAACTTGAAGTGAAGTGGGAACCCATGTAATTTGTGGCATTTATTAATCCATTGACAAGATATCTAGAAGTATTTTAAAATTAGAGCTACTCTTTCATGTCGAACCATCCATAAGATACATTGCCTCATACCCAGTAGTAGCATCGATCATCAACTCTGGAATAGAAAGCGGGAATTCATCTTCTAAACACACATTGCTGAGATCCCTGAAGTCGATGCACACTCGAATCTGGCCATTCTTCTTTCGTACAGGGACAATACTTGAAACCCGCGTTGGGTATTTAATTTCCCGAATAAATCCAGCTTCAACGAGTTTGTTAACTTCGATTTCAATCAGGGGAACCAAGTCCAGCCTAAAGCGCCTTTGAGCTTGCTTAAAAGAACGAGCGCCATTCTTGAATGCAAGGTGATGGACTGCCACTTTAGGGTCCAAGCCAGGAATTTCTTTGTAACTCCAAGCAAAGACATCCCTAAACTCCTTGGGTAACTCAATATAAGTGCTTTCTTCATCAACTTCTTGTAAAGTTCTTAGGTAGGTGGGTCTTGGTTCTTCATCAGTGCCAAGATTAACTTCTTTTAAGGCATCAACCATTGCCTTCACCCCTTCTTCAAGTTTCGGGGGAGCATCTTTCGCATCTTCATCTTCTTGAGGGTCCCCATCGTTAAAGGATATGTGATAACACGGTAAAACATTGTTCAATTTCTCTTCATCCTCCATTAGAGATAAAACACCATGCTCGTTTTGTGCAGTAACATGATACGAAGACCCACACTTTATTCGTCTTCATCACGTTATTTAGTGTAGACCATAGTGTATGGATTCACCTTCAGTACTTCATCACATGAAACCATGACTTTTGTTTGTCGCTTCATTCTAGAAGGAACCAAACTTTGGAAATATTTAGAGATCTTCTGAATTTTGGGCGAAATGGGTGTTCTTGTATTTTGATAATTCTCAAGAACTTATTCCCCTTCTTTAATGGACCCAATCTCTCAAATACAAAAGTTCTCACAGTTGATTTTCCAAGTCGATCAAAGACAAAATGCATGTTAAAAGCGGTAGATTCGTCTTATACAATGATATAATTGATGCTCGCCCTTCTTATGGAGATTCGCATTGGTGACGGTTGCTTGTATCCCAAAACTTCACGTGGTTGCCTCGTCACAGCTTCTAATGGGAGCTTCCCTAACTTTGACGGCTCATTGGGATTGTATCCAGCTTTTGCAAATAGCCTGTAAGTGTTAGGATCAAAACCTTCATCTGTTCGCTTTGTAGGGAGTGACACATTCTGTAAATGATTTTGGGCTACAAACCCTGCAAGCGGCTTCGATGACAACTCTACTGCCTCAATTTGTTTTACCGAAAGAGTTAACTCCTTTAGCATGTTAGTTTAGACATTAGATGATTCGCCTTCATCTTTCTTCCTTTTAGGGACATATTGGAGCGTAGGACTTACTTTCTTGCCATAAGATGCAATATCCCCTATATGAGATTTATTCGTGTTGGGTTTTACCTCTTCTGTAATAGCTTTGGCTTTACCAGTAGTCACCTCAGCTCTTTTAGTTGTGGGCTCGTCATTCTTGCTTTTTATGCCATCATCAACTTTTATCTTCTTCACAATGCGGTACTTCAAGTAGAACTTTGCATCGATGAAGTGTGACTCTGCCTAGGTGAATGGCTCATCATCAATAACTATCATCTTCTCGACTTCACCCTCGTAGTATTTTAAACATTGATGGTAGGTATATGGAACTACTTTATTCTCATGTATCCAAGGCCTTCCAAGCAAGACGTTGTATGAAGTTTTCGCATTGATCACATGCAGCCATTCACTTGATTGCATATCCTCAATGGTGATTCCCATCCTGACCGCGCCTATGGATCTTTGCCCCCCTTGGTTGAATCCTTGGATCATCACACACCTTTCTGAGAGTTCATTCATGGGAATACCAAGTTCTTTCACGGTGCGAATTGGCAAGATGTTCACTGAGGATCTCCATCAACCAAAATGTGATTTACCCTTTCATCACGCATATAGCCAACCAGGTACAATGGATGGTTATGAAGAGTGTCACCTAGCAGAAGATCGCCATTTGTGAACGTGACTTTTTCCTCACAAGCATTAACTTCTTGAGGAGTGGACTCGATGAGATTTTCCGAGGATGGTGCCAATGGTAGGTCATCGCTCTTTTCTTCCCCTTCGTCAACATGGCAACAAAAGGCATCAATACCCCCATGGGAAATCTTCGTGCGGAACCAACTTGGTAAAAACTCCTCCAAGGTCACTGGATTGTGGCTTTTGAGGGTGGTGCACCTCCATTTTTTCTTTCTTTAAGTGCTTAACAGGATTTCATCTCCTTGGTCTTTTTACCATCATTTTCCTTGTTGGTTGTTCTACCGATTCTTTTCATGGGCTCTTTCTGTTGTGCCTACGACGAGTCACCACCGTCCAACCTGCATTATCATCAGGTTGATTGACTTCAGCTTTGTCATTCTCCAGTAATTATTCATCTTTACTTTCTTTAAAACCACATAATTCTTCCGGACTGAATGAGCTAAAGGTGATAGAGACTTGGTTTGCGCTTGTTTTCTCATCTTCAGGCACGATCTTCTTTTCGCAAGCCAAGTCCATAACTTTGTCCTTAAAGACAAAGCACTTATCCAGAGGGTGACTCACAAGTCGATGGTATTTGTAGTAATTTGGGTCATTTGTTTTCCAGCTTCATTTGGTCGCTTCATCTCCGGAAACTCAATGAGATTTAACTCGAGGAGTTCTTCAAAAATAGCTGGCACATCAGAATCCAGAAATGGGTATTCTTTCTCTTGCATTTCTTTTAGAGTCAACTTGCCATTTGGCTTATCTTGAAATGAAGTGGATTTCATACTCTGCTTCATGCTCACCTTCGTCGTAAACTTCACAGGTGATTTGTTGACATTCATAGTTTCTTTATTTTCAGATCTTGGTACAAACTTGCTCCATTTTTTTACTTCTTGCTTATCGTTCCCTTTGCGAGGTTCATAGATGGGCAACCTTGATTTCCAGCGGAGGCCATGCTCAATTCCATGTCATGGGCACGAGTTGCAAGTTCTTCAAATGTTTTAGGCTTGATACCTTGCAAGATGTAGCGCAATCCCCAATGCATGTATTGGATGCACATTTTTATGCCAGAAGCTTCACTAAGCATGTCTTTACAGTTGAGGCTCGTATTCCTCCAACGATTGATAAAGCCGATAACTGGTTCACCCTTCCGTTGACGAGTACTTTTGAGTCCCACCATGCTCACAGTGCGCCTTGTTCTATAAAAGTGATTGAGGAACTCTTGCTCTAGTTGATTACAGCTATCAATAGATCCCGCCACGAGGTCTGTATACTAATTAAGCATTTCTTTTTAGCGAGTGGACAAACTATTTAATGAGGTAATCTCCATAAGTCCCAGCGTTGTTGTGTGTCTCAACGAAGTGCTCCACATGTTGTTTTGGATTTCCTTTACCATCAAACTATTGATACTTTGGAGGTTGATAGCCAGCAGACATCTTCAACATATCGATCCTTGTAGTGTATGGCTTTGTGTATGTAAGGGAGGACTTGACAGAAATTTCATACTTATTCTTAATAATTCCTTCAATGAACTCTTTTAGTTGATCGATGGGAATCATCCCTTCAGATGAGACAGGGATAGCCTTAGCGGATGCTACTTGTCTTGGGGGAGAATCAATCTCTAGAACTTCTGGGAGCTTGCCAGGTGCATGGGTGGATTCTTCTTCCATCAAGATTCCCACCCTGTCTATTAGCTTGTCAATTCTAGCATCTTGATTTTGCATGTACTTGGTCAAGCCAGCGATAGCTTTCATCAAGTTTGCCAACTGCTCTTCCACAGATGAAGTGTTTGTCACCATGGCTTGCATGATTGTTGTAGATGATGGGCGTAACATGGATTGTCACACAGATTGATTCTTGAATGGATCACGCTATACGGTGTAAGTGGGGAGGATCCATCACTTGAAGCATCATCATCTTCATTTACAACAGATTTCTTGGATCCAGAGAGGTCAAGCAGAGCAAGAGTTTTCTTGATCTTTTCAGCAACGTCGCTCCCTCCTTCGGGTGTGTTTGTGGAAGGTCTTGCTCCTTTTGAGGAAGAAGATCTAAAAACAAGGGTTGATGCGGACGGCACGTGGATTTCTTGATGTACTAAAGAGCTTTATTTTCTCCTCGTAACAGGTCTGAAGCTTCCAAAGGTAACATCGAGGATGCTTTCCCCATCAGCATAGAACCTGGAGTTAGCAGCCTTGGTGGAAGTTGATCCGAGGTTGATTTTATTTGAAACCATTTTGATGTTTCTTAAACTTTGGTGATTGAAAAGTTTAGATGAGAAGTAGAGATTGTCCCACTGGGCGTGCCAGAATTTGTAGACAATAGATTGCATCAAGAAAATAAAATCAAGACCAGAAATATTGTAATAATCGTAGTATTTATTTCAGATGTTTGAGTGTTACAATCTCTATGAATCATCTGATTCTTCTTTCCAATAGTAAATAAATTCAAGGGCCTTTGAGCTTGATCTTCAATCTATATTTGTTTCCACGAGCGATGATCTTGAATTCAACTAGCACGAACTTTGATTTGAACTCGTACTCCTTGAATCTTGACTTTTTCTTCGTTCTTGAGCTTGAACTTGATTTCTTGAGCTTGAAGTTCTTCGTTCTTGATCTTGGACTTGATTTCTTGAACTTGAACTTGATTGCTTGAAGCTTGAAACTTGTAGAGAAATTTGCGGCGTTGATCCACGAGCTCTCTCTTGCTTCTTGTTATAACTTCTGGTGTCTTTTCAGAGTTATAAAGACCCCTATTTATAGTTGTGGAAGGGAGGAGTTGTGATAAGAACAAACTCTTTCTGACCAATCAAATTAAAGTATGACATGGCCGCATTTGATTGGTCAGAACATGTCACTTGCACACGTGGTGCGGTTTCATTGGCCTTTTGATCTGGCTTGACATGCCTTATCAATTTGACACGTGGCATGATCCCATTGGCTCTTCTGTTTGACTTGGCGTGCCACGTTATTTGACACATGGCACCAAACCGGGCCTCTTGGAAGATTGCATATTGGGCCTAATAAAGTGAGCCCATCACTTGTAGCCCAATTAAATGGGCTTGCCCAATAGATTTCGACCTATTTATTTAATCCATATGTATTTGACTTATATAATTAATTCAATTATATTTTCCCATAATATTTATTTGGTCTAATATATCTTGCATTTTAAATCTAGTCCAAATAAATTTATGGAGTTAAATCCAATAAAATTTAAATGCTTACACTCATGTTTACTATTTTCATTGATATTTTGCACTACATAGGTTTGCCGATGCAGATCCAGTATTACTACTTAAGGAATTGCTCACTTCTTTAATAGCGACTGAAAAAATTACTATGGCTGATTAGTTATTAATAGTAGCATAACTGTGTAATGACACCCTAAAAATTATTTATTTGGGAAAGAAGGAATAACAAGAATCTTAGTGAAAAATATACATCTGTGAACATACATTCGATGACCAATGCATACAGAATAAACAGTTAATTCGAGTGCTACCTCCCAAGCCTTCTGTTTGACAAAAACGTGTGAGGCTTTTTGCTAAACTAATTGAAAGATAAGAAAACGTGAAGGGTAAATTCTAGCCAAATATAAAAAATCTTAGATCTAACACGTGCTTATACAATAATGTCTAATAACTCTTAGAACCAATTATGAGAGTATTAAATGGAGCTATTGAAGACGAATGGAGGGACAATGAAGAGTAATAAATACATAAAATGGCAATAAATGTAAATAGGAAGAACGGTTCACCCAAATATTGAATGAGGTGGATGATTCTTCCCTCGAACAACAATGTGAGACAAATGGATATGGAAATAAACAAAGCTTTCTTGGATCTGATGCGTGAAAAAGTGGGATAAACAACAAACCGAATAATTGTGGAAAGGTAAAGTTTTGTATTATATCTCAAGAGTAAACTTTTCACAAGAGTTCTTATCGCGGTGAATCTTACATGCCTTTTGCCCTATTTCTTTTACTATTTATATGGTATATTCCCAAAAACCCTAAAAAGTACAACAGATTCTTTTTTATTGTTCCACCACTATACTAGTCGTTATTCCCATTCTTCGCTACTCGACCTCGGTCTTAGTGGCCTGCTCGGCGGTTCCTTGTTGTTAGGTCATGGTCGACCTCGGCCCAATTTCCCATGTTGAGCCACAATTCCCGCACTTGATAACTTCTCCATGTCGAATTTCCTCAGTCGGATTTTGACCCATACACCTTCCAAGTTGCTCAGCAACTTTTATAATAGAACTTGTGGCACTAGCTCCTTTACTTTTCTTGCTCATACGAATGCCCCCGCGTTGGTTTATGTTATCCCAAAATTCTTTATCTTGATTAATTTCACATGCTCATGAAAAACAGATTGACATCAAGCTCTCCACTGCCCTAATGGTGGCTTGTTGGGGCATCTATAGCAGTTCAACGTACATGGACAATATAGGCCAGGGAAAGAAGATGGTGCAAACATGCATTTAGCTTCAATGAGTAAGTAATAATGAGACCAATACTCCTTGACAAGTTGCCTAACTAGCAAACCATCTTGCTTCATCAGTGGTTCATCATACTCCACTAGTTTCCATGTATTCTCAACCAAAGTTAAAGTCATTAGAGTTAATACATACTGGGATTAACAAGTCTGAAAGTCTTAACATAGTCGTGTTTAAAAGTAAACAAACAGGTGTCATCACTATGACCAGAACCATCACACAATCCATTACTGTGAGTATCTTGTGGGCAACTGTAATTACAGTACTATTTGCAAATTTTGTCCTGATTTTTTTCTGCAGTATCATATCAATTGCATTGTCAATCGATGCAGCTACTTCGTCAAGCATGTGAGCGTGTAATTTTTCTCCTACTAAATACTCCTACAAAATTTGATCAATAAATTAATTTTATAGATTTTTCGTTGAATTTCAGTGTTTATTTGTGAATTATTTGCATCGCATGGTCATAATCCATCCTTTTTTTTTTAAATTATAAAATGATAAATAATAACAAAATATATTTTTAAATTGCATAATTAGGTTTTGGTTCAATTTAATACCTAGTTGTCTGATTCAATCATTTTTATTAGGAAAAATAATAATACAAAAATTGCTTTCTAAATAATCAGGAGTGTAAATTAATAGTTTCACTTTAATTAATTCATTAATTAAGTCATAATTGGATGAAATTAGGTTAAAACTTATTATGGCTAATTAGCATTGCTTAAATTAATTTAATTAGCTCAACCTAAGTGTCCAAAGACTAAAAGACTATGAGAATCGGACCTGGGCCAATGCACCCAGGCCCAAAACTCCTTTCTCACTACCCATAACGACCCAGCCCAAACCCCTCACCCGCCCTGCCCCACCAGTAACCCAAAACGACCC
>ML254482.1:0-26411 GCA_005239495.1 Nicotiana undulata | reverse complement strand
TAATGCCTTATATGCCTTTTCTTGTAATGCCTGATATGTTTTCCTTGTAATGCTTCATATGATTTATTGTAACGCCATATGTACTATGAAATTATGTTTTGCATCATGTTATTCTTCTGAGGCTTTATTGAAAAGAATTGTGAAATATATGGGAGCGGGTCGTACGCCATGGCAGAATTGAAAAGAATTGTGAAATATATGGGAGCGGGCCGTACGCCACGGCAGAATTGACAAGAAATTGTGAAATATATGGGAGCGGTCCGTACACCACGGCGGAATTGAAAGTAATTGAATATATATGGGATCGGGCCGTACGCCACGGCAATGTTGAGGAATTATGAAATATATGGGATCGGGTCGTGCGCCACGGCGAGAGTAGAAGGTACCTTATGGGAGCGGGCCGTACACCACGGCGGATCTAAGAATTTTGTGTTTTTTGTTTCGTTCGGTGGTCATACCCTTGAAAGTGCTTCATTGTTTAGTTCAGCAATTGTTTGGATTTCTGCTTTTGATATATATATACTTGTTGCTTATTTCCCTGACATGCCTATTGTATTTCATTATATTCTATCATATGTTATTACTGCTGGACCTTAGTGAGTATTGAGTCGACCTCTCGTCACTACTTCTTCAAGTTTAGGCGGGATACTCACTGGGTACATATTTATTTAATATGTACTCATGCTGCACTTTCTTTTCTTTCTGTACTTGACTATACAGGTCCGGAGGCTGGCACATCTGATTATCAGGCCGGGGCTAGATATTGATAGCGTGGTCATACTTCACAGTGAGTTGCTTTCCCGGCGACTTCCTAGAAGCACCCTGGAGTTCTTTTGTTATATTCTCTGTCCATTTCATTCAGACTGAGACCCTGTATATGTTGTAGTCATTGTATATTCAGTAGTTTCCCGTGGCACTCGTGACACTAGTTCCTGGCACACACGTGGTGTTCATTTTTGGTGGTTGGTTGTACATATGTTATGCGACATGCCTATTGGTTGATTTTCCGCACTTGTAGTTTTATTTCACATCACCGCCATTATCATGTTTATATCTGTTTAAAATTGGTTAAAAGATGAAATTTGCGTAACGGGGAATAGTAAAACTTAATGTTTCTATATTGGCTGGCCTAACCTCACCGTTGGGCGCCATCACGACCTCAATCGATATTTGGGTCTCATAGCCCTAGGTTCACGAAAGTCTCACGAGTCACGGGCAGGCCCAGTAGAGTCTTGCGGATCGGTACGGAGACGTCTGTACTTATCTTTGGGAGGCTATGGGGTGTTAGGAAACTTCCCTTTATTCACATCCTGTCATGCAATCTATGATGTACTCAAACGTATTCTTCTATTTCTCTCACAGATGGTGAGGACGCGTGCATCCAATGTTCCTGGTCAGGGAGAGGTCGCTGCCCCGGCTGCCCAAGGTCGGGGTAGAGGCAAGGGAAGAGCACCTGCTCGAGGCGGGGGACGAGGGCGTCCCAGAGCTACGCTAGTGGCACCACCAGAGGAACCTATTATGGAGGGGAAGGATGAGGTGCCTCCAGTAGCACCTTCTCCATTGGATTTCATGGCGGGGCCAGGCTTCCAGGAGGTCATGGGCTGTATGCTGAGATTTATGGACACTATGTCTCAGGCTGGTTTATTTCCAGCTGACACTGCTGCTTCTCGGGCAGGAGGGGGAGTCCAGACTCCTACCACTCAGGCCATAGGTCAGGCAGCAGCAGCATGTCATACCCCGGGCACACCGCCCGTGGGAGGGGTTCAGCCCGTAGTAGCAGCCCCAGAGCCCAGGCCAGTTGCAGAGGGTGACCAGCAGAAGATGTTGGATAGGTGGACCCGACTCCGCCCTCCTGTCTTCGGGGGTGAGCGGGGAGAGGATGCCCAGGATTTATTGATAGGTGCAGTGACAGACTACACAACATGAGGATTTTGGAGTCCCATGGAGTGGATTTCACCACCTTTCAGTTAGAGGGCAGAGCTCGCAAGTGGTGGCAGTCATACATTCTCAGTAGGCCAGCAGATTCTCCTCTTATCACCTGGGAACAGTTCGCTCAGTTATTTCTATACAGATACATTCCACCTTCTGAGATGGAGGAGCTACGGGGTCAGTTTGAGCGACTAGAGCAGGGGCAGATGCCAGTGACTGATTATGAGGCTAGATTCTCCGAGGTGTCTCGACATGCCCTTATGATATTGCCTACTGATGCCGATAGGGTGCGGCGGTTTGTGGCAGGATTGCATCCAGGTATTAGGGCCTCTATGGCCAGAGAGGTAGAGATGGGTACCCCGTACCAGCTTGTAGTCGAGAAAGCCCGACGGATTGAGGGTTACCATATGAGGAGCAAGGAGCAGGGTCAGCCAGGTCAGCAGGACAAGAGGTCCAGGTTCACAGGTGACTTCAGGGGTGCTCCAGCTAGGGGTAGAGGTCAGTTCGGAGGCGGCCAGTTCAGTAGGCCCTAATATTCAGCACCTCCACTACCTCCCAGGGGTATTTCAGCGAGGCCTCAGTTCGATGCTATGCCATAGCGTTCCTATCGTCCCCCAGCCACCCAGGGTGCACCCAGCAGTTATTCCAGTCATCAGAGATCCTCTAGTTCCTATTTCAGTGCCTTACCAGAGGGTTCACACCGCCTCCAGCTATTCAGGGTTCTTCCTCTTTCGGGCAGCGAGCTGTAGCACCAGGAGGTTGTTTCGAGTGTGAGGAGTCGGGTCATACGTTGAGGTTTTGTCCCAAGTATCGGGGCAAGGCAGTGCAGCAGAGTTACCAGCCTAGGAGTTCAGCACCAGCAGTCCGGCCGCCTCGAGGTGGAGGACAGGTCAGCAGGGGTCGTCCTAGAGGGGGAGGCCAGTCAGGAGGAGGTCAGTTAGTTCCTGTTCACTCTGGGGGAGTTCAGTCTTCAGGAGCCTCAGCCAGATTTTATGCCATTCCGGCCAGATCAGATGCAGTGGCCTCAGACGCTGTAATCACAGGTATTATCTCAGTATGTGGTAGGGAGGCTTCAGTACTATTTGATCCAGGATCCACGTATCCATATGTCTCCGTACTATTTTCTCATTTTCTGGATATCCCTCGTAAGTCCTTGTGTTCCCCTATATATGTGTCCACTCTTGTGGGTGATTCTGTGGTGGTAGACCGAGTCTACCGGTCTTGTGTGGTTACTTTCTGCGATTTCGATACCAGAGCAGATCTTTTAGTGCTGGATATGATTGATTTTTGAGGTTATCCTAGGCATGGATTGGCTATCTCCTTATCATGTTGTGTTAGATTTCCATGCCAGGACAGTCACTTTAGCCATGCCTGAGTCGCCTAGACTAGAATGGAGAGGTTCTTTCGTTAGTGCCTCTAGCCGGGTTATTTCCTTCATAAAGGCTCGGCATATGGTCGAGAAAGGTTGTTTGGCTTACCTTGCTTATGTGCGGAACACCACCGTCGAGTCTCCTACCATTGATTCAGTGCCTGTTGTTCGAGAGTTTCCGGATGTGTTTCCTTTGGAACTTCCAAGCATGCCTCTAGATCGAGATATTGACTTCTGTATTGATTTGGCTCCAGATACTCAGCCTATTTCCATTCCCCCCTATCGTATGGCTCCTAAGGAGATGAAGGAGTTGAAGGAGCAGCTTGAGGAGTTGTCTGCCAAGGGGTTCATCAGGCCGAGCGTGTCGTCGTGGGGTGCTCCAGTCTTATTTGTGAAGAAGAAGGATGGGTCTATGCGGATGTGTATTGATTACCGCCAGCTGAATAAGGTTACTATTAAGAATAAGTATCCTCTGCCGCGCATCGATGATTTATTTGACCAGTTGCAGGGTGCTCGTGTGTTTTCCAAGGTTGATTTGAGATCGGGTTATCATCAGTTGAAGATTCGGGCTTCAGATGTTCCGAAGACTGCATTTCGTACCAGATATGGCCATTATGAGTTCCTGGTGATGTCCTTTGGTTTAACTAATGCCCCAGCAGCATTCATGGACTTGATGAATAGGGTATTCAGGCCGTATATTGATTCCTTCGTCATCGTCTTCATTGATGACATCTTGATTTATTCGCGGAGCCTGGGTGAGCATGAGCAGCACTTGAGAGTTGTGCTCCAGACCTTGCGGGAACAGAAGTTGTATGCTAAGTTCTCCAAGTGCGAGTTCTGGTTAGATTCCGTGGCATTTTTGGGGCATGTGGTATCCGGAGAAGGTATCAAGGTTGATCCTCAGAAGATTGAGGCGGTTCAGAGTTGGCCGCGTCCTACTTCAGCTACAGAGATCAGGAGTTTCTTGGGCCTAGCAGGCTATTATCGCCGATTCGTGGAGGGGTTCTCCTCTATTGCAGCCCCACTGACCAGATTGACTCAGAAGAATGCCCCGTTTCGGTGGTCCGGCGAGTGTGAGGCGAGCTTTCAGAAGCTCAAGTCACCTTTGACCTCAGCACCAGTTCTGTCATTGCCTTCCGGTTCTGGGATGTATACTGTGTATTGCGACGTTTCACGCATCGGGTTGGGGTGTGTGCTGATGCAGGATGGAAGGGTTATCATTTATGCTTCGCGACAGCTGAAGGTTCATGAAAAGAATTACCATGTGCACGATTTGGAGTTGGGGGCGATTGTTCATGCTTTGAAGATATGGCGGCATTATCTATATGGTGTATCTTGTGAGGTCTATACTGACCACCGCAGCCTGCAGTACTTGCTTAAGCAGAGGGACCTTAACTTGAGGCAGCGGAGATGGCTTGAGTTGTTAAAAGATTATGATCTCACTATTTTATATCACCCGGGCAAGGCGAATGTAGTAGCAGATGCTTTGAGCAGGAGGGCAGCGAGTATGGGTAGCTTGGCCTACATTGCAGCTGAGGAGAGACCTTTAGCCTTGGACATTCAGTCCTTGGCCAATCGCCTTGTGAGATTGGACCTTTCAGAGCCTCGTCGAGTTTTGGCTTATGTAGTTGCTCAGTCTTCGTTGTTGGGGGAGATTAAGGCTCGACAGTTTAATGATCCATGCCTTGCAAAGCTTCGGGATGCAGTGGTCCAAGGAAGGGGGAAGGAGGTTACTTTAGGCGAGGATGGTGTCTTGAGGCTCCAGGGCCGTTTATGTGTTCCTAATATTGATGGCTTGAGGAAGAGAATTTTGGAAGAGGCCCACAGTTCTTGGTATTCTGTTCATCCGGGTGCAACAAAGATGTACCGTGATTTGAAGCAGCACTACTGGTGGAGGCGGATGAAGAAAGATATAGTGCAGTTTGTGGCTAGGTGTCTCAATTGTCAGCAGGTCAAGTACGAGCACCAGAGGCCAGGAGGCTTGTTTCAGCAGATGCCCATTCCTGAGTGGAAATGGGAGCGCATCACCATGGACTTTGTGGTTGGGTTGCCTCGGACTTTGCGGAAGGTTGACGCGGTTTGGGTCATTGTGGATAGGTTGACCAAATCGGCGCATTTCATTCCTGTGGCTACTACTTATTCTACGGAGAGGCTGGCCCAGATTTATGTTCGGGAGATAGTCCGGTTGCACGGTGTGCCGGTGTCCATTATATCAGATCGAGGTCCTCAGTTCACCTCGCATTTCTGGAGAGCATTGCACAATGATATGGGCACTTAGATAGATCTCAGCTCAGCATTTCACCCTCAGACTCATGGTCAGTCGGAGCGTACAGTTCAGATTTTGGTGGATATGCTCAGGGCTTGTGCGGTTGATTTTGGCGGTCAATGGGACCAGTTCTTGCCTTTGACAGAGTTTGCATACAATAACAGTTATCAGTCCAGCATCAAGATGGCTCCATTCGAGGCTTTATATAGTCGGCGATGTCGTTCTCCGATTGGGTGGTTTGAGCCTGGCGAGGCCCAGCTATATGGCACAGATCTGGTGAGAGATGCCTTGGAAAAGGTGAAGATTATTCAGGAAAGGCTCCGTACAGCTCAGTCCAGACAGAAGAGTTACGCGGATCAGCGGGCGCGTGATGTAACATTTATGGAAGGAGATAAGGTTATGTTTAAGATTACGCCGATGAAGGGCGTTATGAGATTCGGGAAGAGGGGCAAGCTGAGCCCCAGGTTTATAGACCCTTTANTTCAGTTAGATGAGAAGTTAGGCTTCGAGGAGGAGCCAGTTGCTATTATTGATAGGCAGGACCGCCAGTTGAGGTCTAAGAGAATTTTTGCCGCAAAGGTCCAGTGGAGGGGCCAACCAGTCGATGAGGCGACTTGAGAGTCCGAGGAGGACATGCGAAGCAGGTATCCACAGCTATTCGGCACATAAGGTATGACTCTATGTCCGTTCGAGGACGAACGTTTGTTTTAGAGGGGGAGATTGTGATGACCCAAAAAGGGGTCATCTTATGTGCATCTAATTTAGACTGTGTTCCGAGGCCTGAAAGCCTCCATTAATCTCACATCGATGTGTGTGCGCATCGCCGGGAAGCCTTTATGTGAAAACTTGATTAAGAGTTTAATTTATGATAATTAATTGAATAAAGTTGACTTTGGTCAACAATTTTGGTAAACGGACCTGGATCCGTGATTCGACGGCCCCGGAGGTCCGTAGGAAAATATGGGACTTGGGCGTGTGCACGGAATCGAATTTCGAGGACCCAAGTCTGAGAAATGAATTTTCAAAGAAAATTGTTTATAAAAATATTAAAGGCTTATGAAAATGAACCTTGATGTGAAACATGTGCTGTCGGGCCCGTATTATGATTTCGGCGCTCGGAACAGGTTCAATATGTGTGATTTAAGTTATCTGTGAAATTTGGTAAGAAACGGACATGATTTGATTGGTTTCGGATCAAAATGAGGAAAATTGGAGTTAATGAAGTTTTGAGAAATCTTATAGAATTTGAAATTTGGTTTGGAATGTGATTTTATGTTCCCGAGGTCCGAATGAAATTCCGAGATCGGGAATAGTTTTGTCGTGTCATTTATAACTTGTCTGCAAAATTTGAAGTGATTCCGAGTAGTTTAGGCCGGTTCGGCGCATTGAAGTGAATTCTAGAATTACAAGTTCTTAGTTTTGATTCAATTTGGTTTTGGGGTGGAATTTTGAGTTTCGTTGTTGTTTTCCATGTTCCGGAAGTTCGAGCGAGTCTGTATCATGAATACAGACTTGTTGGTATATTTGGACGGGGGCTCGGGTAGGCCCAAGTGCCTCCTGGACACCACACGAGGCCAAAAACCAGCTAAAACAGATTCTGGTGCAGCTGTTGCTGGTGTGACCGCAGGTGCGGTTTCCTAGCCGCAGGTGCGGAACAAATTCCGCAGGAGCGGGTCCGCTGGTGCGGAAACCCCTCCGCAGGCGCGACCTCATCCCCCTTGCCCAAAGTCCGCAAGTGCGAGCTCCAAGCCGCAGGGGCGGGATCGCTGGTGCGGACTCCCTCTCCGCAGGTGCGATGCTAGGGTCCCAGGCCCTTTTTCCGCATGGGCGGTGATTTTCTCGCAGGTGCAGGACCGCACCTGCGGTCCCAAGGTCACAGGTGCGGAATCACTGTTGCCAGCCCCTTTTAAATGTCCAAATTACGGGTTTTTCTTCATTTAACTCACCATCAACCTCCATTTGAGAGCATCCAAGTTTGGGCAGCACCTCCCACGACCACCCACTGTAAGAGGTAAGTTAAACCCCATAATCTTCTAGCTTTAACATTAATTCCTAGTTAAATTCACTACTAAATCATCTAAAAATCATAGAATTAGGTAGAAATTTTAGGGTTCTTGAGGATTTTGTAACTTTCCATTTTAGGCCATGAATTCAAGTAGAAATCACACCTTAGTGATCCTTAGGCTATGGGTGAGTTATCCTTTCGAGAATTTTCGGAATTCGATCATGAGAGACCGGGGTTTGAAATTGGGAGTTCGTCAAGAATGGCGATTTTATTGAATAACTAGGATAATTTCTCACATTGTGCATGCATTGATCTAATTTCACACCTTTTGACTAGTTGCGAGTCCTCGGGTATAGAGTTCGGAGTTTCGGGCGCAATTGTGGTCCGAGGGGTAGATTCGACACGAGGTGAGTCTCCTTTCTAACCTTGTAGGAGGGAATTGTCCCCATAGGTGATGTATATGCTATGTGTAAATTGTTTGGGGGCTACGTATGCGCCGAGTGACGAGAGTCTGTACGTAGCGGCTATTATTGTTATGTCCGGGTAGTTAGGCCCACATCATGCCTTGTATGCTTTTCTCGTAATGCCTTATATGCCTTTTCTTGTAATGCCTGATATGATTTCCTTGTAATGCTTCATATGATTTATTGTAACACCATATGTACTATGAAATTATGTTTTGCATCATGTTATTCTTCTGAGGCTTTATTGAAAAGAATTGTGAAATATATGGGAGCGGGTCGTACGCCACGGCAGAATTGAAAAGAATTGTGAAATATATGGGAGCGGGTCGTACGCCACGGCAGAATTGAAAAGAATTGTGAAATATATGGGAGCGGGTCATACGCCACGGAAGAATTGACATTAAATTGTGAAATATATGGGAGCGGGCCGTACGCCACGGCGGAATTGAAAGTAATTGAATATATATGGGATTGGGATGTACGCCACGGCAGTGTTGAGGAATTATGAAATATATGGGATCGGGTCGTGCGCCACGGCGAGAGTAGAAGGTACCTTATGGGAGCGGGCCGTACGCCACGGCGGATCTAAGAATTTGTGATTTTTGTTTCGTTCGGTGGTGTTACCCTTGAAAGTGCTTTATTGTTTAGTTCAGCAATTGTTTGGATTTCTGCTTTTGATATATATATACTTGTTGCTTATTTCCCTGACATGCCTACTATATTTCATTATATTCTATCATATGTTATTACTGCTGGACCTTAGTGAGTATCGAGTCGACCTTTCGTCACTTCTTCTTCGAGTTTAGGAGGGATACTCACTGGGTACATATTTATTTAATATGTACTCATGCTGCACTTTCTTTTCTTTCTATACTTGACGGTACAGGTCCGGAGGCTGGCACATCTGATTATCAGGCCGGGGCTAGATATTGATGGCGTGGTCATACTTCACGGTGAGTTGCTTTCCCGGCGACTTCCTAGCAGCACCCTGGAGTTCTTTTGTTATATTCTCTGTCCATTTCATTCAGACTGAGACCCTGTATATAATGTAGTCATTGTATATTCAGTAGTTGCCCGTGGCACTCGTGACACTAGTTCCTGGCACACACGTGGTGTACATTTTGGGTGGGTGGTTGTACATATGTTATGCGACATGCCTACTGGTTGATTTTCCGCACTTGTAGTTTTATTTCACATCACCTCCATTATCATGTTTATATCTGTTTAAAATTAGTTAAAAGATGAAATTTGCGTAACGGGGAATGGTAAAACTTAGTGTTTCTATATTGGCTGGCCTAACCTCGTCGTTGGGCACCATCGCGACCTGAATCGAGATTTGGGTCGTGACATGTTTGGTCTGGTGAGTGTCTAACACACCTAATCATGTTTAAGTGTTTTACAGATTACAAAGAGAGGCTCTAGTATATGGCCCTGAAGGAATTCCGGTCAGACACATTAGCTAAAAACTTCATTTTTTTAGTTTTCTCTCTTTTGGGAAATGTACCTTGGTAGTAGTAGTCTGTATCTATTTTCAGGACTATGTAATTTAAAGATTGGACTGTACATCTAATTTCAGTTCTGTTAATATTCTTGAAGTCTTCGAATTTATATTTCTTCTCTGTTCTGAAAGTAATACAATGATATTAGATAAAAGGAGCGCCTATGAACTCTGTATAAATACCTCATTGGATCCTTGAAAAATAGTTATTTCAAAATTTAGTAAGAGCTTCGGCATAAATGGAGTCAGTAAATCATCTTTTAGTCTATTTCGTGTCTTATAATCTGCTAAAAACAACGTATAAACGTGTGTGAATTTCGACCTTTTAAACAGGAGCTTAGGCTGTTTTAAAATCAGTAAGGATTGATGTTTCAAAAAATAATAATAATTGTTGTTTCGTTAGAAATTATAATGTTCTGAAAAGTAGAAGTGATTTTACCTCGCCAAATTCATTCCGGAATTGATAAAGTACTCTAGATTCACGTTTAGGCTGCCTAAAAGTGCAGAGAAAAACTGGAAAAAAATATGTTGTGTGTGTATATGTGTTTTGATTACCATGTTTTCCTATTTATTCATCAAATTGAAAAGTAAGATCATTAAGACTTAATTGAATTCCCTAACTAGCGACCTATTAGTCATAAATAGGATTGGCCAAAAGGGTTAAATAATTAAGGGGCTATAAATGTCCATAGCCCAAGCATCTTGTCCTTTTGACTAAGTGAATTTAAGCTATAAATAATCTTCGATATATCCTTTAGGTTGAAAAATACATCTTTAGATTAAAATTTAGTAACTAATCAAATATTATTCCAAAACTACCATAACCTACACTCGGGAGTGGCAACTCATGCCCCCGACCCTTGACTCCAAACATTAACAAAATGTACACAACAAACACGGGTGCATTTCATGTAACGTGTTTGCCGTGTGCTCAAAAACAATAAGTGCACGCCATCGTGACTTGTTTAAGATAAATCCATAAACGTCCTAATTGATTTTAAAACTAAAATGATCCCTCAAATAGAAAACATAAAGAATAATCGAACATCGCCACAAATGGGCATTATAAACCGTCACGACCATAGTCTTGACTACGTAATCTACACTCGGGCGCGAAAACTCATGTCCCCGTCTTAAACTTCAAATCATAATAAAATTACGTGTTGCAATTACGGGTGCATTTCATGTGGCGTAATTATAACACGTCCAAAAGCATAACAAGTGCACGTTCTCGTGACTTCTTTCCAAGATTAATCCATACTATCAATAGCGGCTATATTTCAAAGAGTTTTAAATATAGGTTAAAACACGTAAATAATCGGATATTTCAGGCTGAATATTAATAGTTAAGCGACCGTGCTAGAACCACGGAACTCGAGAATGTCTAACAGCTTCTCTCGGGTTAACAGAATTCCTTACTCGGATTTCTGGTCGCAGACAAATCAAAACATAGTCAAATCTTCCTCGGTTTGGGATTTTCAATAAAACGGTGTCCCGGAACATCTTCAAAAATCTGGGTGGCGACTCTGAAAAGTACAATAAATCCCAAAATCGAAGAATGTCACTTAAATTGGAAAAACTTCCTTATTACCCTTCATTAATCCGGGGGTAGTTAAAAAGGAGGTGCGACAGCTCTGGCGACTCTGCTGGGGACGATGAACCCAGAATCTTTGGTTCAGGGTTCAAGAATTCGAGCTTGTATAACTGTTATATTTTGGCTTTCATTATCTGATTTTACGTGTTTAAACCTGATGTGTTAATTATCGCATTTACCGCAATGATATTATTCGAACTGCGCATAAAACTGTGTCAAAACCCTTCTTCTCTCTGAGTCTTCTAAATCATCTAGGAAGTGTGCACTTCGTGTGACTTCTTTTCTATTAGAGTCATCCAAATTTTAGAACGAGGTACGGACAAGTTGCAAAGCCGGTGAAGCTTCTGTATTCCCGGTACGCTACCCTGACCTCGGCTCGAGCTGTCCACTCGGGTAAGCCTCGTCTAGAACAAAACCCCAGGGTATAAACCTAGTATGACATAGCCTCATGTGGGATCCCAAGTAGGAACGTTTACTTGCATCACGTGCATTTGACTTAGGGGACTCAACACAGGGGTTGGGTCCGTCTAGGACAGGTGAACCCAAAATGAAAGACTATCCTGATGCATCCTACTTGCTATGTGTACAACACTTTGTTACGGTTTGTTTGTTGACCAACTAAAAAAAAAGATAACAAAAAAACCAAGAGAGGAATAGAATAGGAGATTTAGCCGATTTTTGAAAAAATCCGATATTTAAAATTATCCCGAAACTCTGCCAAAATTTCTGAAAATAGCATTTCGAAATAAAGTAAGTCGGTGCATATTTTCAATATTTGTGTCGAGATTTCCCGAACTACGCATTGTTTGATTCTCACCGGATGTCAGATACGTAGGTAACCCTCATCGGGTCCAACCTTATTTTCAAAACCGAAATAGAAAATACGGTCGCAAAATTAGGTGATGTTGTTCTTGCTTAAAAATGGCCAATTGTCCCAACGGGACGGCGGAAGACTATTTTTGCAAAAATAGTCACTTATAGTCTTTCCGAAAATTTTCGGCCCAATTAGCGAGCACATCCCTAAAATATTCCTACCCGAAGTATAGAGGGGTCGTATTCGCAAAGACGGTCCATTTTTATTTTATTTATTACAAAAACTTTTGCAAAAATGACACCTTTTCGCATTCAGTCAAAACCTTGCATGACTTTGTTTTCTTAATCAAAACATTCAAACAAATGTGCATGATGAATATAGTTGAAAACACTCCCTTTAGGGTTGTCGAGGAAATTCCCGTGGGACTCCATATGTGGTGGAGCGACCTGGGGGAAATTAGTAAAAAGTCTGCCATAAAAGCTTTGGGCGAACTCACAGGCCTTCTAAAAATCAAGCCAAGGTTGGATATCGTCGAAGCTTTAGTGTCATTTTGGGACCCTGCCCACAACGTGTTCCACTTTTCAGACTTTGAGTTGACACCCACGCTAGAGGAAATAGCGGGGTATGCTTGTTTCGGTGACAATCTTAGAAGCCAGTATCCAATGGCACCCAGGGTGGTAACTCCACATAAGTTCTTGGATTTGTTGAACATCAGTCGGGACACTCAAGACTCACACCTGGCGGAAGGGTTCTGCACGTTCTATTTCCTGTACAAACATTATGGAGATCCTCGGGGCTATGAAGCTGAAAATATTGGTCTGACTCACCACAAGAACCAGGCTAAATGGGAAGCCCGCAGGGGGTTAGCTTTTGTGGTAGCATTCTTGGGCACCTTTATCTGCCCCAAAGGTGACGGACTTATAGATATCGGATTAGTAGGGATGGCGGATTTCATGATGAAGAAGAGCAATGGCACCCTTATACCAATGATCTTAGCCGAGATTTACCGTGCTCTGACCATTTGCCAATCAGGAGGAAAGTTCTTTGAAGGGTGCAATCTGCTCCTACGATTTGGATGATCGAGCACCTCTGTCGCCGCCCAGGCTACATGAACTATGGCTTAACCGGTCTGAATTGTATCGAACAACACAGTACTCGGGTAGAAGGCCTCAAATTTCCTGAGGGAACAGAAGCCTGGCACTCACATCAGAGTTCATTGACCGCTGACCGAATCCAGTGGACTTTCGGATGGCTCCCTGTTGGCGAGGTTACCAATATGTCCGCTGAAGTGTGGTATCTTTTGTTAATGGTTTTGCGGAGTATCCATCCATATGCCCCAGATCGGGTCTTACGGCAATTGGGTAGACAACAAGGCATTACACATGATGAGGACCTAAGCTAACAAGCCATTGAGCTGTGTCCAAGAGCTACATTTCTAGAAGACAGGGTCTGTCAGATTTGGAACCAGTGCATATTCTTAGAGACTCAGACTCGGGTGAGTAACTTATTTCAAAGGGAAGTAGAGACAGCCTATATTGCTTGGTATGGTAGAAGAGGCCGAGAGCACCCAGAACCGGAGCGACCTGCGAAAAGACCTCATGTGTAGCATTTTACTGAGCATACACAAGAACACTAAGGTTGGCTAGAAAAGGAAAACAGTTACCGGGCTACAATAAGTAAACTTGAGGCCCATATCCGAGAACTCAAATTTGAAAACACTTTACAAACCGCTGCAGCCGAAGGGGAAAGAAACAGGTTGAACAAAGAAAATGAAGCCCTCAGGGCTCAAATCTAGAAAATGAGGATAGCCATTGAAAACCCCGAAATAAGTAGAGCCGATGAAAGACTTGTCACCAGTCTCAGGCAAAAGTTGTGTAGCTATGGTGACGATTTGGACAAAGCCGAGGAATATTTGACCCGAGCACGAGTAAAGTTGGAAAAGAATGCCGAAGAAAGGGCAGAATTCGTACAAAAATTGAAGAGAAAGCATGACCAAGAAGTTCTGGGTTTGAAAGAAAGAATGGCCACCTTTGAAAACGAGATGGCCAAACAAGCACAAAGTTTTAAGGAAGAAAGAAAACAATGTTATGACATGATAGCCCAGTTGGAAGAAGAATTGCAACAGTGGCAAAAGCAGACTCACAAAGACACCCAGGTTTTGGAGGCAAGATCTCAGCAGATCGGGCATCTACTTCAGGAGAAAGGTATCATCAGACAAAGGGTCCGGGAAATAGCTGATTACATTGTCACCAAATGCCAGGAATGCGAGGATATGACTCGGACCACCTTTTTCTCGGCGGTTATGATCTTCGTCCACAAGATAATGGACGACCTCTATTGCCTCCAACAAGATATAGCACGCAGGCCCGTGGCGAGGCCGAATGATTCCCCACGGGTGCCTTAAGCAATGGAAGCACTAATGTATTTTTGATATTTCTCGAGTCTGTATTTTATTTTCCTGCTGTAGTCCTGTCCAAGTCCACTGTAGTGTTTACATTTCCAAGAAAGTGTGTCTTGAGTCTTTTATAGTTTTTAAAGTTTCAAAAATGTACTGAAGTTTCTCATGAAGTTGAAAGTATTTTATCCAATGAATGAAAGTTTCGAAAAATGTTTATTTCTTTCCTTCAGATTTATCCATTGAACTACGTGATGATCTGATTCACGCGACGCCGTGATACGTAGGCAATCCACATAGGGTTTGATCATAATTTTAATAAGTGAAAGTGAGTGAGAAATAAAAGAGCAAAAATAATGCAATGAAAGAAAGAAAGGAGGGGTAGAGAAAGGCAAAAGGATGAAAATAGGATTTAAAATGGAGGAAAGTCCAAATCCGAGAAAATAAAGTCGGGATGAGACACACAACCATTGCAAAACATATAGAAAGAGTTTAATTGCCTAGGTGCATTGCATACCCCAAACGTGCGATTTCCCTATGTAATAAAATGTTCCGACCTAACGTTTTGCTGGTTCACTCTTAAAGGTGTTTTTCTAGGGTGGTTGGTTTTTCACTAACCTGGCTCCCCATCCCTACTTCACTAGATCAAAGGGAAGCATAGAAATGACATCCGAAAGCCACTTATCAATCGTCATATCTTTTGTGCAGGACCCGAATCCAGTCATCCCAACGTCTGAGTCAGCCACAGCTGAAGAGAATAGGATCATGCGTTGCCGCATGCTAGAAATGTGGGACGCATGGTCCAATGGTAGGGAACCGCCCAGTTCCATCCCGGGTTTCCCCGAGATAATCCCCAGGACAGCCGGAACTTCTAACATCCCTATAAGTTACCCGGTCACGCCGTTCGGATACCCAACTATGTCGGCTCACTTTGCTGGAAGACCTTCGGAGGTTCGCCCCCGGGTCTTGTTTTCTGGTGCATCATCCAACATCTTCACTGCACCACCGAGCTCCGCCATGGCACCACCAACTATCATCGGGCCCAGCTTTGAGCCACCGGCGTTTACATTCCAAACGCCATCATTTCTGGGCGCCACTCAGGTCACTCCTGATTCATACCCCCAACAACCTCAGTATGAAGTTACTGTGGGACGAGATAAGAAAACCCCCGAGCACGAAGAAACGGCTCGGAAAATGAAGAGTATCGAGCAGAGCCTCAAGAACATACAGGGGCTGAGCGGGTAGAAAAGCGTCTCCTACGTCGATTTGTGCATGCCCCCACACGTCCACTTGCCTCTCGGGTTTAAAACCCCCAAGTTCGAAAAATATGATGGACATGGGGACCCCATAGCTCATCTGAAAAGGTATTGCAACCAACTCCGAGGAGCAGGTGGGAAAGAGGAACTTCTCATGGCATATTTTGGAGAGAGCTTAACAGGGATTGCATCAAAATGGTACATGGACCAGGATATATCCCGTTGGCACGTGTGGGATGACCTAGCCCGGGACTTTGTTCGAAATTTCCAATACAACGTGGATATCGCTCCCGATAGAAACTCTCTATCCAACCTCAAAAAGAAGTCCTCAGAATGTTTCAGAGAGTACTCTATTAAGTGGCGCGAGCAGGCGTCTAGGGTCAAACCTCCGATGGATGAGGTCGAAATGGTCAGTGTTTTTCTGCAAGCACAACAAGCGGATTACTTTCAAAATATGATGTCCGCCATGGGCAAACCATTTTCAGAAGCAATCAAAATTGGGATAATGGTTGAGAATGGTTTAAAGACCGGTCGTATCCTAAGCCAATCAACCATAAGAGCAACTTCCCAGGCCATCCAAAACGGATCCGGGAGTGCAGCTAACAGAAAAAAGAAAGAAGAAGGGGCCATGATGGTTTCCGATGTCAGGAATCCTCGGCAACACTCAGGTCCATTCCCTAAAACCTCCCAACACTACTACCCTCACCAAAACGCAGCTTACCCTACATCTCCTTTTCCCTATGAGGTGATGAACGCTCAGTCGCATCTCCGGCCTCAACAACAATACAACTAGAACAGAGCTCCGCCCCCAAGAAATAACCATCCTCCCCCAGCTCCATACAATCCAAGCCCTCCTCAAAACAACTACACGTACAATGCTTACCCCCGTGAGCCACCGAGGAGACTCAATTTCACTCCTATCGGTGAGCCATATTCAAGTCTTTTCCCAAAATTGGTCCAGATGGGGCTTCTGCAGCCCGTACCTCCGACCAGACAAAACCCAGCATCAGTGTCATACAAACCCGGAATCAATTATGCCTACCATTCCGGAGCAGAGGGACACGACACGGAGGATTGCTGGACTCTCAAGCGGGCTGTGAAAAATCTTATAGAGTAAAAGAAGGTAGTGTTAAGGGATGAAGAAGCTCCCAATGTGACTAACAATCCATTGCCCGCCCATAACAATGGGCCTGTTATCGGCATGATCTGCGAGGACCAAGATTTTGATCCAGCTTTGAAGGCTATCATTGCCATCGCAGATGCAGAGAAAAAGCCTAAGGCGGCACCCAAGCCAGCCAAGGGAATAAAAAAGAGTAATCCCGTTCTTCAAGCTACGGGGAAAGCTGAAGCCAAGACAAAGGTAGGATCTTCTAAAGACGTCGTTCTTTACATCCTCAGGGCACCCAAGAAGGAACAAGGTATGTTGAGCCCGCCTAGAAGGCTACAATTCAACAGAGCCATGACAAACGGCCCGACAATGTATGTACCAAAGGGGACATACGTGGCGCGGGGGCAAATAATTTCACCCAGGCTGAATGAGCTTGTGGTAATTAGTCGTGCGCTGCAAGCTCCCGTAAAAAATACTATTGTCAACCCTTGGAACTACAACAAGACGGTAGTAACATACAAAGGGAAAGAGATCACAAGGTAAGCAATCGAAGCAAACTCCTCTGAAGGATACCTCAATCTGAAGGAGCTAGCCAAAAACAAGCACAAACGCTTCCCTCTTAAAAGACCTATCACTGCCGAAGAAGCTGAAGAGTTCTTTAAGAAGATGAACATAACTGAATACGCCACAATTGAGGAACTCAGGAAAACTCCTGATCAAGTATCACTCTTATCTTTGTTGATGGGCTCAAGCGAGCATCAGAAAATACTCTTGAAAACGCTGAATTAAGCGTATGTGCCGGCAGAGACCTCAGTCGAACAATTGGAAAGAATGGCCGAGCGTTTCTTTGCAGTAAACAAAATTTCTTTTACCCGGGATGATCTACCTCCTAAGGGATCCTCTCACAACAAAGCCTTACACTTAATAGTTAAAAGTGAGGGATATTATGTGAAGAGAGTTATGCTTGATGGAGGTTCCCGGGTAGATATTTGTCATTTATCCACACTACAAGGAATGGGAATCAGCAGTGATAGAATCAGGCCAAATAATGTTTGTGTCCGTGCCTTCGATGGAATCACAAGGGACACCATTGGCGAAATAGACATAGTTATGACGATCGGCCCTGTGGACTTCACTGTAACCTTCCAAATCCTAGATATGGATACCTCATACAATTTCTTTCTAGGAAGACCGTGGATTCATGCCGCTGGAGCAGTCCCTCTACTCTCCATCAAATGGTTAAATTCGAATATGAAAACCAGGAGATAGTGGTCCACGGGGAGGACGAGCAGTCAATCTACAGAGACCCCTCGGTCCCTTGTCTTGAAGCCAGAGAGGGGAGTGAGCACATTGTCTATCAAGCGTTTGAAATTGTGCTTGCCGACCAGCATGAAGAAGGTGCTCCGTTCCCACAACCCTGCCTATCAAATGCGTCAATCATGGTCGCTACCGACATGATTAGACATGGATACAGACCCGAAAAGGGGCTTGGGGTGTCCTTACAAGGTATCACTGAACCGATCTCTCTACCTGCCACTAAAACATTCTTCGGCATAGGTTTCCAAGCCTCAGATGAAGATGTGAAGTGGGCCGACGCCCGTAAAAGCAATGGATGGGACCTACCTCAGCCAGTCCCACATATTACTGAGACTTTCATCGAACCGCAATATGTCGAAGAAGAAGAAGAGGCCTTTACGGCCGAAGAAATTGAAGGAATCTACGAGGCCATGAAACAGATGTTGTATGAAACTAACATGGTCCAGTTGGGAGAAGGCTCAAGCACCGCTGAGGTGCAATACATGGGCCTAAACGCCAAGATGCAGAATTTGAAGGCTACTCTATTCCCCGTCAGGCGGGAGACCCGGTAGTTCAGTTTTGCCATCTTTCCTGTACTATGAGTTATTTCAGGGTGTAACTCAAGTGTTTTTTTTAATTTACTGCCTTTTTGAATTCCGATGTAAACCCTCCTATGTTCAAATTCAATGAAATGAAAATCAAAATTTCATAGTCTATTATTCCTTCTGATTTTTGCCTATTTTTCTTATTTTCAGTCCTAATAATGCGGCTTTAAATAACATGACATGCTTGCGGACTTCGTGCTCTGATCTTAATACGCTGTCTAACCTCGAAATAATGAGTCAAGAACCGAAATATGACGAAGAAGAGGCTTTTAGGGAAATAAATCGAGAATTAGAACAATTCGAGAATAAGCCTAAGCCAAACTTAAACGAAACAGAACCCGTCAACTTGGGTAATGCAGAAGAGGTTCGAGAAACCATGATAAGCGTCCACACTGATGAAAGAACTAGGGACGCTCTGATTCAACTTCTATTTGAATTAAAAGACGTGTTTACTTGGTCCTACGACGACATGCCCGGACTAAGTGTAGATGTGGTGGTACACAAATTTCCAACCTACCCCGGTTATCCACCTGTCCAACAAAAGCAGAGGAAATTTAAAACAGACATGAGTGACAAAATCAAAGAAGAGGTCACTAAACAATTAAAAGCGGGAGTGATCCGGGTGGTCCAATACACCACCTGGCTGGCCAATGTGGTTGCAGTACCTAAAAAGGACGGAAAAGTCAGAGTATGTGTCGATTACCGAGACTTGAATAAAGCAAGCCCTAAAGATAACTTTCCACTACCAAACATACATATCCTGGTTGACAATTGTGCCAAACATGAGGTATAGTCTTTCATANGAGATTGAGGTATACGTGGATGATATGATTATTAAATCCAGGACGCAAGATGACCATGTCCAGCATTTGAGGAAATTCTTCGAATGCCTGCGTAAGTATGATCTGAAACTAAACCCGGCCAAGTGTTCCTTCAGAGTTCCGTCTAGGAAATTACTGGGGTTTATAGTCAGCCGACGGGGCATCAAGCTAGACCCGACAAAGATAAAATCTATTCGGGATCACCCACCACCAAGAACCAAGAAGGAGGTCATGAGCCTGTTGGGTAGGTTGAATTACATCAGCAGGTTCATCGCTCAGTTGACGTCCACTTGTGAGCCTATATTCAAGCTGTTGAAGAAAGATGCAGCCATCAAATGGACGGACGAATGCCAGAACGCTTTCGACAAGATCAAAGAATATTTGTCAAACCCGCCAGTGCTAGTTCCACCAGAACCAGGAAGGCCTTTGTTCTTATACCTGACGGTGTTGTAAAATTCCTTCGGGTGTGTCCTTGGGCAACATGACGCAACCGGGAAGAAAGAACAGGCCATATATTACTTAAGCAAGAAGTTCACGAGCTACGAATCCAAGTATACGTTGTTGGAAAGAACGTGTTGCGCTCTAACTTGGGTTGCTCAGAAACTCCGGCATTACTTATTGGCTTATACCATCTACCCCATCACTAGGTTGGATCCATTAAAGTACATATTCCAAAAGCCAATGCCCACTGGGAGATTAGCTAAGTGGCAGATTCTGCTTACCGAATTCGACATAGTCTATGTCACTCGCACGGCAATGAAGGCCCAGGCTTTGGCAGATCACTTGGCAGAAAATCATGTCGATGACGACTACCAACCCCTAAGTACTTACTTCCCAGACGAGGAGGTAAATTCAGTAGAGATAACTTCTGAGGACACCAACACTTGGAAAATGTTCTTTGATGGAGCCGTAAATGCAAAAGGTGTTGGGATTGGGGCAGTCTTGATTTCACCCACGGGACAGCACTATCCCGCCACAGCCCGCCTTCGGTTCTTCTTTACAAACAATACTGCTGAATATGAAGCTTGTTTAATGGGTATGAACATGACCATTGACATGGATGTAAAAGAGTTGTTGATCATGGGAGATTCGTATTTGATCATCAAGCAGGCTCAGGGAGAGTGGGAAACTCGGGATGTTAAGCTCCTTCCATAAAGACAACATGTGGAAGATCTTAGCAAACGATTCAAAGCTGTCGAGTTCAAATATATTCCTCGATGCCACAACGAGTTAGCCGATGCACTAGCTACTCTAGCGGCAATGCTGCCATATCCGGGTAATGTTCACATCGACCCGTTGGAAATTCAAATCAAGGAAAAGCATGGTTATTGCAACACGGTCGAAGTAGAGCCCGATATCCAACCATGGTATCACGATATCAAGAGATTCTTGAAAATAAAGGAATATCCAGAGCAGGCCAACGGGGACCCAAAAAGAACCATCCGGAGACTCGCCGGCAGTTTCTTCCAAAGTGGGGAAGTACTGTATAAGAGGACTCCAGATCTGAATCTATTAAGATGTGTAGACGCTAGAGAAGCCGAAAAGATTATGAACGAGGTGCATTCGGGAGTATGCGGTCCCCACATGAACGGATATGTCCTCGCAAAGAAAATCTTGCGAGTCGGGTATTATTGGATGACCATGGAGAAAGATTATTTTAGCTTTGTCCGGAAATTTCATAACTGTCAAATACAAGGCGATTTGATTCATGCACCACCATCAGAATTGCATCCTATGCCAGCACCTTGGCTGTTTGTTGCCTGGGGAATGGATGTCATCGGGCCGATCGAGCCAAGGGCCTCAAACGGGCACAGATTTAGTTTGGTCGCTATCGACTATTTCACAAAGTGGGTCAAGGCAGTCACATTCAAAGCTGNAGTTCCAAATCACACACCGCAATTCCACCCTTTACCGTCCCAAAGCCAATGGCGCCGTTGAAGCAGCAAACAAAAATATTAAGAAAATCCTCAGGAAAATGATTCAAACTTCCAGGCAATGGCACGAGAAATTGCCTTTCGCATTACTGGGATATCGCACAACAGTGCGCACGTCGGTTGGAGCTACTCCTTATCTATTGGTTTATGGCATTGAAGCCGTAATACCCGCAGAAGTCAAAATTCCCTCCCTTCGGATTATTGTCGAAGCAGAAATTGAGGATGACGAATGGGTCAAAACCCGATTAGAGCAATTAACGCTAATTGATGAAAAACGGATGGTCGCAATTTGCCACGGGCAGTTGTACCAACAAAGAATGGCTCGCGCCTACAACAATAAAGTGCGGCCTAGGAATTTTAAAGTAGGGCAACTTGTGTTAAGACGTATCCTCCCACACCACGAAGAGGCGAAAGGAAAATTCACCCCGAATTGGAGAGGTCCGTATATCATAAGGAAATTGCTTCCAAAAGGAGCGTTGTACTTGGGAGACATCGAAGGAAATGACCCCGAAACGGCTGTCAATGCAGATGCAGTCAAAAGGTATTATGTTTGACCTCTTCGTGATGACGACACGGATGATTGAAATGACGAAGGATTTTCATTCATGCTACCCCAAACACTACCATTTCGTAAACCTTTTGAGTCGGTTACTCTTCTTTGACTAACCTCCTTGGAACTTAAAAAAAAATCAAAAAGAAAAAAAAAGAGAAAGAAAGAAGAAAAATTAGAAGAAAAGAAAAATCAAAAAAAAAAGAAAAGAGAAAGGAAGAAATCAAAAAAAAAAAAGAGAGAAAACAAAAATCAAAACAAAAACAAAAATGCTTCCCCTGAACTACATCTGACTTGATTCCGAAAGGATACGTAGGCAACCTCTCCCTGGGGTTCAGTCACACCAAAATAAAAATCCACATTTTCCCCAAGAGTTTAAGTTGAGGCAAGTGTTGAGATTCGGCAATGATTCGCCTGAAAGTTCCAAGGTTGTAATTCAATACAAATTCTTTCACCCCAAATCCTATTTAAGTCCTTCCGATCAATCGACAAAGAAAAGCCAGAATGGGAAGATACATCTATCTGGACCTCATACAAGCAATGAGAGAGTCTTATCGGTGAAAACCCACACGGGCACCATAAGGCGACGGCGAGTAGAGAAATTAATAATGAGAGAGTCTTGTTAGTGAAAACTCACAAAGAGCACTACAGGGCAATGGCGAGAAGAGAAATGAGAGAGGTTAGCTGGTGAAAACCCGAAAAGGGCACTACTAATCGAAAAGAGGATGATTGGTCACCAATATCGATGTGGTCTGGGGAAAGGTTTCTCAACCTCGAGTTAAAAGTCGTGACGAATTTCTAAGAGTCATATGGTTTATATAGATCAGGCATCCAGTCCAAGGAGCATGTCATGTACATTAAAAGCTGCGTGCACTCCAGATAAGTCCTTTTGCTCTCCCCAAAAGGGATATTTCTTGTCAAAATTCATTGTCTCCGTTTCTTTCTTATTTTCTTTCAATCCCTTTCAGTCTGACTCTATTTCTAAGGTAAAACGAAGAAAGGATGGAAAAACTGACTTACAGGGATCTCGTTTGACGCAAGCCAATATGCAAAGGGCATCGAGCCTCGTCAAGGGCATCGAATCGATCATGACTGGCCGCAACAGCCGATGCTTTAAACACAACTTTTAAAGGGAGAAGATCAACTTGAAATACCTACAAAGGCAATTGAAGTGAAAGGTTAAGTCCCACGTGGCTAACCCCCTCAGAAAACATTAAAAAGCCGAAATGCTCCAAATGCTTTAAAGTCAAATGGAAGGAAAAATCATAAATGAAAGGCCAATGAAGACAAAATAAAGTTGGAAAAGGGTTAAGTCCCCACACGACTAACCATTGCAGCAAAATTCGAGGGGCCGAAAAATTCCCCCCGATGCTCCAGAAATCCGAAAGGAAAACAAGTGAAAGGCCTACAATGGCAGAATAAAGTTGAAATGTTGGGTCCTGCGCGACCGATCACCACAACAAAGTCTAGAAAGCCAAGGTCCCCGGGATTAGAGATGAGACCCAATCTTCAGCAAGCAAGCTGCCGAGATCTTCGTCACAAGGCTGAGACCAAGCAACTCGAAACAATCAAGGCCGCAAAACCAACCACCGTTTCAAACTAACAAATTGTTCTTTGTTGAAATAAGAAACAGGTGCAACTCAAGCAACCGTGCAAAAAGCAGGTGTAACCAAGAGAAAAGGCGCAAGAGCTAGAAGCAGCTCTGCAACGACAACTCCAAAAGGGAAGTTTTCTCCAAGATCCTTTCCCGCATTCATTAAAAAAAATGTGTTGAAAACAGCTCAAATCTGAAGTGGTATAGGGTCTCCAGACCTTAACTACACCTTTTCCGACATGGGAGTACACGCTCCCTAGTCGAATGCCAATTAGGGGTATACATTCCCTAATTGATGATTTATGTTCCAATTAAGGGTATACATTCCCTAATTGATGTTTTCTTTTTTAAATTAAGGGTATACATTCCCTAATTGATTTTCTTTTCCCGACATGGGTGCACACGCTCCCTAATCGATGCCAATAAGGGTATACATTCCCTAATTGATTTTCTTTTCCCGACATGGGTGCACACGCTCCCTAATCGATGCCAATAAGGGTATACATTCCCTAATTGATGTTTTCTTTCCTGACATGGGTGCACGTGCTCCCTAGTCGATGCCAACTAAGGGTATACATTCCCTAATTGATGTTTCGCTTTTCCGATTAAGGGTATGCATGCCCTAATTGATGTTTCCTTATCCAATTAAGGGTATACATTCCATAATTGATTATTTGTTGTTCCAATTAAGGGTATACGTTCCCTAATTGTTGCGTTCCTTTCCAATTAAAGGTATACATTCCTTAATTGTTGCTTTCCTTTCCAATTAGGGGTATACATTCCCCAATTGCTACTTTCTTTCTCAATTAAGGGTATACATTCCCTAATTGATGTTTTCTTATCCAATTAAGGGTATACATTCCCTAATTGATGTTTTCTTTTCCAATTAAGGGTATACATTCCCTAATTGATGTTTTCTTATCCAATTAAGGGTATAAATTCCCTAATTGATGATTTGCTTTCCAATTAAGGGTATACATTCCCTAATTGATGATTTCTTTTCCAATTAAGGGTATACATTCCCTAATTGATATTTTCTTTTCCACTTAAGGGTATACATTCCCTAATTGATTTTCTTTTTCCCGACATGGGTGTACACGCTCCCTAGTCGATGCCAATTAAGGGTATACATTCCCTAATTGATTTTCTTTTTCCCGACATGGGTGTACACGCTCCCTAGTCGATGCCAATTAAGGGTATACATTCCCTAATTGATGTTTCGCTTTTCTGATTAAGGGTATGCATGCCCTAATTGATGTTTCCTTATCCAATTAAGGGTATACATTCCATAATTGATTGTTTGTTGTTCCAATTAAGGGTATACGTTCCCTAATTGTTGTTTTCCTTTCCAATTAAGGGTATACATTCCTTAATTGTTGCTTTCCTTTCCAATTAGGGGTATACATTCCCCAATTGCTACTTTCTTTCTCAATTAAGGGTATACATTCCCTAATTGATGTTTTCTTTCCCGACATGGGTTCACGCGCTCCCTAGTCAATGCCGATTAAGGGTATACATTCCCTAATTGATGATTTATTTTTCAATTAAGGGTATACATTCGCAAATTAATTTCTTCCCAAGCGTAGGGTATACAATCCCTAGTTGATTTCATTTTTGCCACCCCTAGTGGACCTTATTTTGAGATATAGGGTATCCACTCCCTAGTCTGCAAATAACCCCGGATGCATTGCTCCCGGCTTTTTATCGCTTTCAATAATATGATAGTGTAGATTTCCTTACAATAACTCACAAAATTTTCCTAGTATGAAAACTGGGGTAGAAAATTTCGTTCGTTCATTTTTTATCTTGCAGATTGCATTTTTAGGACAATGGATTCGAGACGACCAAAAGAAGACGCCTCAATTCAAAATACAGAAAATAAGAAAGAGAAGACCAAACCCAAGGTACAGAAGCGAAAATTATGTAGACTGTTCAAGACAGATCGAGTCACAAGCTATGCATGCCCTTCCTTGACTCGAGAAACGACAAGACGAAACCAGCATTTGCGGTTAACAAGTATCAATATTCAGGTCAGAGTCAGCAAAGGATCAAGACTCAAGACCAAGTCTTAGATAGGAATTTTGTAACTCGTAGCTGATAGGCTAGTTTAGTCCTTTTCATTTTGGTTTTGGTGTAATAAGGAGATCAGCAAGCAGTAACAGCAACAACCACAGTGAAACCACGGTTACTCGGTAGTCCCAGCTACCAAACTTCCAGAACTACGCTTACCTGATTCCTTTATAGCCAAGGATATGTTGGCAACCTTGAAGCAGGGTTCGGTCAAACTTTTCAAAAGCGCTTCACATGGAGTATTTGAAGGGGTAAAAGTTGTTCATAACCGCTCACTTTGTCTTCGCCCGAAAACTCTTCGTGTTTTCGAGCAAAGAGTGGCAGTTGTGAGCATGTAATTTTTCACCTACTAAATACTCCTACAAAATTTGATAAACAGATTAATTTTATAGATTTTTCGTTGAATTTCAATGTTTATTTGTGAATTATTTGCATCGCATGGTCATAATCCATCTTCTTCTTTTTTAATTATAAAATGATAAATAATAAATAAATATATTTNAATAATACAAAAATTGCTTTCTAAATAATTAGGAGTGTTAATTAATAGTTTCACTTTAATTAATTCATTAATTAAGTCATAATTGGATGAAATTAGGTTAAAACTTATTATGGCTAATTAGGATTGTTTAAATTAATTTAATTAGCTCAACCTAAGTGTCCAAAGACTAAAAGACTATGAGAATCGGACCTGGGCCAATGCACCCAGGCCCAAAACTCCTTTCTCACTACCCATAACGACCCAGCCCAAACCCTCACCTGGCCTGCCCCACCAGTAACCCAAAACGACCCCGTTTTGCCTTAGAGCCATCCCAGTCGTTGATCAAAATCAATCGAACGGCT